>CM060947.1:265550491-265652991 GCA_030765055.1 Mantis religiosa | reverse complement strand
ATGAAGAAGAAGATGATGATGAAGAAGATGAAGAAGAAGAAAAAGAAAAAGAAGAAGAAGAAGAGGAAGAGGAAGAAGAAGACGAAGACGACGAAGACGACGAAGACGACGAAGGCGACGAAGACGACGAAGAAGAAGAAGACGAAGAAGACGAAGAAGAAGATGAAGAAGATGAAGAATAAGAAGAAGATTAAGAAGAAGATGAAGAAGAAGAAAAAGAAAAAGAAGAAGAAGAAGAGGAAGAAGAGGAAGAGGAAGAAGAAGACGAAGACGACGACGAAGACGACGAAGACGACGAAGACGAAGCAGAAGAAGATGAAGAAGAAGATGAAGAAGAAGAAGATGAAGAAGAAGATGAAGAAAAAGAAGAAGAAGAAGATGAAGAAGATGAAGAAGAAGACGTAGGTCACGTCGGTTAACTAGATTGGGGGTGTACCAAGGGGAGTCTGTGGCAATTCGGAGGAATCGGGATTGTAGAATTTGAAGGCGGTGTAGGTGAGACTTGGCTACTACTGGCGTATGTGATGACTGGTCGGAGTACTTGCTTATACAGGAGCAAGTAGGCAGACACATCACCGATCGTCGTTTTTTTTCTTTTTTTTTTTTGTCTTTAACGTCGTACAACAATATGTCATATCTGACGATGAATGGAACGGGTGAAATGATGCTCAAATGAGCCCAGGGCCCATGGAGCTTATAGCTACCCGACATTCGTCTATTAGGATAAGGGAAAACCCTGGAAAAAACCTTATCCAGGTAACTCACCCTGACCGAGATTCGAACTTGGACCTCTTGAACGTGAGACAGACATGCTACCATCTACGCTACCGAGGCGGCGATCGTCGGTTATACAGAGGGTAGAGCATACCCATTATTTGCTAACTTTATTAGCCACATATGTAAAGTGGTCTCTCCACGTCAATTTGAAGTCGAGTGCGCGGTTCGATCTCGCTCTTTCAAGCAACTCTAGACTCGCTACTCAACATTCGGTGTTCCAACAACTTTTTGCCGAACTAGTGGGCCATTACCCTAACTATGTTCCGGCCTTTTCAGACGGTTCTCAGTTAGGTAGCACTACGGGTTGCGCGTTTTTCATTAACGGTGAGGCTCATAAACTTCGACTTCTGGACTCAACTTCGGTCTTCTCAGCAGAGCTGTATGCCATCTTCTATTTGCTCCTTTTTATCTGTAAGTTAGCTCATGGCTCTTTTATTGTCTGCACTGACTCTCTAAATGCTCTTCAGGCCTTGCAACAGTACACTGCCGCTCACACCCTGGTTTTAAAAATACAGGCCAAGATCTCGCAAATGCTCAGTCGCGGATGCCATTTTGTTTTTACTTGGACCCCAGGCCATTTGGGCATTTCCGGGAACGAGGAGGCGGACGCGCCTGCTAAGTCCGCTTGTCGTTTGCCCCGGAGTTTAACAACTACGGTGGCATACCAGGATGTACAACGTTTTTTCCGTCGCCAACTCCTATCTGCTTGGCAGCACTCCTGGACAGCTTTGGAAGGCACACAACTCCGGGCGATAAAGGAGAGCGTACAACCCTGGCCAACTTCCTGCAGGGATAACCGGCGGGCCGAGGTGATACTCACCCGGCTGAGAATTGGGCACACACGAGCGACTCATGGCCATCTGTTAAGAGGGGAACCGGCCCCAGTGTGTGCTCCATGTGCAGTACGCCTCACTGTGCGGCATGTATTGCTTGATTGCCCGCAGTACACCCGCGTTCGCCAGTCTTTGGGCCTAAGGACTAAGTTGGTCGATGTTTTAGGGGACGGCCCAGTGGCCGTGGATAAGGCACTGCGGTTTGTTGCCGAAATCGGTTTTAATAAACAAGTCTGACTTGTATTTTATATTTATTAATTTTAGAGATTTTAAATTTTAAGTACTGGGATGAGTTTTTTATGTGCTTTTAATAGTTGAGTGTTTTATTTTATCTTACTTTTTAACTTAGTTTGTGTAGCTTTTAGTTCTTAGAGTTAACTTTAGGCCCAAATGACCTTGTTGTCGACGGGCCCTAAAACACCACACACTCACAAGAACACGTAAGTTTTCCAATAGACGTCCTCATCAGCTAGGCCAATTGGTAGAAGATCCGCTATTCGTCTTTGAGGGAAGGTGATGGCCTGGCTCTCCTGTGGGTGGACGTGTAGGCGCCAAAGTTTGAACCAGGTGGTGAGGAGGTTGATATATTGTTGTATCCTGCGAGTACACAGGTCGAGCTCTGATGACTTGGAGGTGACAGCTGTATCGTCAGCAAAGAGATATAGCGAGAAGAGTGGCAGGTTGTTAATGTATAGTAGGAGGAGAGTGGGTGCCAGGACACTACCCTGGCTTGATCATCCGGTTAAGTAGTTACGTTTCTTTGACCCAATTAATTATGGATACTCACGTCAACTCTTGACCTGGCATTTAATTTTCTGAAAACAGTCTTTTGTTTTGTGATGCATGTATTGGTAGTGTTTTGTCTTGTTTGTGTTTATGTTATATCCAGTGATGCATTTGTGGTTATAACATTTATTAAAATATCGTCATGATGAGAGAGATGTACGTTCTAATGGTCTTTTCACCTGACTTGTTTCTCCAGAAGAATTCGGATGTATTCGTCACCAAGAGAGCTTCAGGTTTTATCCTTCTTCCGTTTAGTATTTCCCTTTTCAATCTCTGTTTTGCTCCGTTTCTCCTTAACTCAAAGAATTCTTTATTTTCTCTCTTCTCTGCATATATTTATCCGCCTCCTTGTCTTCCTGTAGATTGACTTTCTTTTACTTTCTTTCACTCTCTCCTTCTCTATTTCTACCTCTCGCTGTCTTTCCCCCATTGCCCTTTTATCTTATTTACTCTTTCGGTGTTTTGTCTCATTTTTACCTCTTCATACCTTCTTTAAACTTCTGTGCAGTCATGGTAACTTTTCCCTTTCTTTATCTAACTCATTTAGTCATTTCTCCTTTAAACAATCTCAATTCCCGTACAAGTAATCTAACTGGAACCTAGGACCCAGAGCTTCACGCTGGTCGCTTCAGAAGCGATAACAAACACAAATTTTTAAAATGCAATTATTTGCTTCAGGTTGTAGCGGTGTTCTCGTTATCTCCGGTTATTTATTCAAGACGAAAATTGCTGTTAATATTCCGGTTAGCTTTATTACGTGTTCTAGCAGGAGCTAGAGCTGTGCCCCAGTTCTGATCTCCTCCACTCTCTTTGCTTCTCTACCCCACTTCTATCTCTCGCCTACCCTCTCTACAGGTTAGACAGTCTGTTCATGATTTACCATTTACCTATAAGAAGTGTTTTATTACACTCAAATATTTGAAATGGATTTTGAAATTGTACGTCTAGAGATACAAGGGTTGTCTGAAAAGTAAGACACAAGACCTTTTATAGAAAAGTTTTCAACACAGTCTCCTAACTCTACACATTTCTCCCAAGGATGCACCCAAATCTGTAACCCTTTCCAAATAGTACTCGACGTTTTTCAACATAGTCTCCTTGTAACTGTACACACTCCTCCCAGCAATGCTCCCATCTCTGTAACCCGTCATAAAAGTACTCGGCGTTTTTCAACATAGTCTCCTTGTAACTCTACATACTTCTCCCAGCGATGCTCCCAACTCTGTAACCCTCTCCAAATAGTACTCGGCGTATTTCAACATTGTCTCCTTGTAGCTGTACACACTTCTCCCAGCGATGCTCCCATCTCTGTAACACGTCCAAATAGTACTCGGCGTTTTTCAACATGGTCTCCTTGTAACTCTACAAACTTCTCCCAGCGATGTTCTCATCTCTGTAACCCGTCCAAATGGTACTCGACGTTTTTCAACATAGTCTCCTTCTAACTCCACACATTTCTCCCTGCGATGCTCCCATCTCTGTAACTCGTCCAAATAGTACTCGGCGTTTATCAACATAGTCTCCTTGTAACTCTACACATTTCTCTCAGTAATGCTCCCATCTCTGTAACCCATCCAACTAGTACGCGGCGTTTTTCAGCATAGTCTCCCTGTAACTCTACACTCTTCTCCCAGCGATGTTCTCATCTCTGTAACCCGTCCAATTAGTACTCGGCGTTTTTCAAATAGTCTTCTTGTAACTCTACACACTTCTCCCAGCGATGCCCTCATCTCTGTAATCGTCCAAATAGTACTCGGTGTTTTTCAACATAGTCTCCTTGTAACTCTACACACTTCTCCCAGCGATGCCCTCATCTCTGTAACTCTTCCAAATAGTTCTCGGCGTTTTTCAACATAGTCTCCTTGTAACTCCACACATTTCTCCCAGCGATGTTCCCATCTCTGTAACCCGTCCAATTAGTACTCGGCGTTTTTCAAATAGTCTTCTTGTAACTCTACACACTTCTCCCAGCGATGCCCTCATCTCTGTAACTCTTCCAAATAGTTCTCGGCGTTTTTCAACATAGTCTCCTTGTAACTCCACACATTTCTCCCAGCGATGTTCTCATCTCTGTAGCCCGTCCAATTAGTACTCGGCGTTTTTCAAATAGTCTTCTTGTAACTCTACACACTTCTCCCAGCGATGCCCTCATCTCTGTAATCGTCCAAATAGTACTCGGCGTTTTTTCAAATAGTCTCCTTGTAACTCTGCACACTTCTCCCAGCGATGTTCCCATCTCTGTAAGCCGTCCAAATAGTAATCGACGTTTTTCAACATAGTCTCCTTGTAACTCCACACATTTCTCCCAGCGATGTTCCCATCTCTGTAACACGTCCAAATAGTACTCGACGTTTCTCTCTACAAAATACTTGTTCCCGAAGGTAATTGCCTCCTCATATGACGAAAATCTCTGTCCTCCGAGCGCAATTTGCAGATAAGAGAACAAAAAGAAGCCGCTTGTGTCTAGATCTAGTGAATCAAGCAGTTCAAACCGTAATTCGTGGATTTTCGTTATTGCAACCGCTGCGGTGTGAGACGGTGCGTTGTGTTGGTGAAACAGGACTTTATTTTTCTATTAATGTGGCCTGTTTTACTCAAGTTCTGCCTTCTGCTTGTCAAGTAATGATGCGTGGTATGTTACCGTAATGGCTTTCCCTTTTTGCAGTTAATTGATTAAAACAACTCCATCACTACCCCCTCCCCCCCAAAAAAAAACGTTTTTCATCACTTCCCCAGCCGGAAAAAATAGTTTATTTTTAGGGCCGCTTTTGAAGTCCAATGTGTTAGCTGTATTTTTGTTTCGCACGTATAATGGTGTACCTAAGCTTCAAGTAAAGTAATTAATCGGCATCAAAACTCGGGTTTATTGCGCCTAAAATGAGCCAGCCTAGCGTTGGAAATGTTCATTCGAACACGTTTTTGGTCTAAATCTTTCTCGTGAATAAATGATGATTTAATATGTGACAAACGCGTTCTTTTGACATCTTCATAGTCTTCACTATCTCTCTCAGTTTAATTCGGTGGTGGCCTAGCACCATTTGATGACTTTGGTAATATTTTCGTCAGTAGTTGGAGTTTTTGGACATCCCGAGTGTTCATCGTCTCCCAAGCTCTTACGGCCATGTTAAAATTCCGCTGTCCAAAATTTCACTGTGGTAAGTGATGGTGCAGAGTCCCCATACAAAACCTAACCTATCTTTTATTTGCGTGGGCGTATTGCCTTTCAAAAAATATTTAATGACAGCTCGATACTCGATTTTGTCCTTTTTCATAAAAACACTAACATAAACTTACTCTAAAGAGTGTTGCGTAGCAACCGAACGTGGAAAATAGCTGAAAGTTTTGTGAGCAACTGTCAACAGATGAACAACGAAATTTACTAGATTTTATTTTCAGTTCACCACTCTCAGGTTCGAAAACATAGTTGTGTGCAAATGTCATAACCCAAACACAAAACGTTTGATTAAATTTTATACCTGAAAATGGCGTGATCATTTACAAGAGCCTTTTCTGTCAAGTTACTCTTTATATGGCTTAACGTTTTAATAGTTTGATTTCTCGCAGAAAATGGCTCTAAGATTTCTTATAAGACAGTGTTAAAGAATCTGACATGGAAAATAAAGTACATGTCTTTAATCTTCTAGCAAGGATTGAATTATTCAATTTTTTGTCATTGCCTCTAAATACTGTGGATTTTCATGCCATTTTGAGACCAGCTTTTAGTGTCATTTACGGAAACACTTGAACAGCGCTTCGTTTGTGTAATAAATTTCAGGAACATATCTTACTTAGACATCAGAATTTTTCATGTGATATTCTGAAGAGATTACAGACATTATGTTTCCTTTTATAACAAAGTAGCAAGCATTGCATATAAGAAACCCATCTAACCATTATGTAACCTTATGGGAAAGTTTTAAGACAAATTTACTGCCATCTTGTAAAACCCTCGTTAGTCTATCTGCGTTTAGTTACACAATGGGAAGGTACATTAAAATTCCTTTTAAAGGAGTTTTCTAAGAACATTAGGATGTGCCTTATTTACGGTCACTAAAACTGTCTTATGGACTAGCTTTGCTAAGCTATACACAGAACAAAACACAAGCTCTTAGCGTGCGAGGAAGCATGGGTAAGGAATTAAATGGAAACTGTTTAACGAAAACTTTATACGCGCAATTACAATAAACCGGCCTTCTCCACAGAAATAGGGTAATTATACTAAGATTTTATAGCCACCCTTGATAAATTGGTCTGTAAGCAAGCTTTTAAGAGCAATAGCACGTTAAATCTCACAGGAAAAAAGATATAACCGCTGAAATAAAAGACGAATCTTATGTAACATTCACTTCCTTTTTTTTCTTCTGGTTGCATGTCATCACGAAACAACTGAACAGCGACAAAACGTTATTCAGCTCGCTTTTGTAGTGTAGGTGGCAACGTGTCTATTTTAAGTTCGAGGTGTGTGTGTGTGTGTGTGTGTGTGTGTGTGTGTGTGTGTGTGTGTGTGTGTGTGTGTGTGTGTAATTTTACATCCTCCAACATTAAGTCATATCGGAGGATGAATGAAATGAGTGAAGTGATGCCCAAATGAATCCGGGGTCCATGGAGCTTAGTGTTACCCGACATTCGTCTATCAGGATAAGGGAAAACCCCTTATCTGTATATTCTGTTAAGATATATTCATATCTTCTGGACAGAAATGTGTCATATATCTGCAGGCGCGAGAAAACTAATCATATAGACACAGGCTGCTTCCAGTCGCGCTATTTGTATTTCGTAACTTACTGTTCATTAACTTACTAATATTTCACTCTTCTAAACTACCAGATAGGACCCGATCATAGACGATCACAGCGCTACCCACCTGAAGGTAAATACGCTTCAACACTCTGTCGCGTAAAAGGTACAGCCGGACAAGTGTAGCAAGAAGATACAAAGCAGTCACATTATACCACACCTTGATGTTGCACTGCATGCAATTGCAACGCTTCAATTCACTATTTAGCAGATTACTACGTTACGTAGTTTTCGAGGTTTGCACATTTAATGGCCGTGCTGTACACTAGGCATCATTCATACTTTGCCCTCACCTATCATATCGCATGCCAGCGCACATCCCTCCAGCACTTATTTCTATGTTTCTGAAATAGGACTTCATTATTTACGTTTTAACCCTTGGGCGTATAAAGAGAACGAAATTTCTTAGACAACCAGTTCTAGAACATTGGACAATCACTCAGTCTACTGTATTATTTTGTATCTACAGTAAACTAACTTTAATCTTGTAGTAGATAGAGCAGTAAGTGTTTCTACAAGATTAGAGAAAGTCATGTATATAAAACATTTGACTATCACTTAAAGTCTACTGTATTCCCTTGTAACTACAATAAGGTAATGTTTATCTTGAAGTAGATAGAGCAATAAGTATTTATACAAGAGTAGAGAAAGTCATGTATATAAAACATTTGAGTATCACTTAAAGTCTACTGTATTCCCTTGTAACTACAATAAGATAATGTTTATCTTGAAGTAGATAGAGCAATAAGTGTTTGTACAAGAGTAGAGAAAGTCACGTATATAAAACATTTGACTATCACATAATGTCTACTGTATTCCCTTGTAACTACAATAAGATAATGTTTATCTTGAAGTAGATAGAGCAATAAGTATTTATACAAGAGTAGAGAAAGTCACGTATATAAAACATTTGACTATCACTTAATGTCTACTGTATTCCCTTGTAACTACAATAAGATAATGTTTATCTTGAAGTAGATAGAGCAATAAGTGTTTGTACAAGAGTAGAGAAAGTCATGTATATAAAACATTTGACTATCACTTAAAGTCTACTGTATTCCCTTGTAACTACAATAAGATAATGTTTGTTTTGAAGTAGATAGAGCAATAAGTGTTTGTACAAGAGTATAGAAAGTCATGTATATAAAACATTTGACTATCACTTATAGTCTACTGTATTCCCTTGTAACTACAATAAGATAATGTTTATCTTGAAGTAGATAGAGCAATAAGTGTTTGTACAAGATTAGAGAAAGTCATGTATATAAATCATTTGACTGTCACTTAAAGTCTACTGTATTCCTTTGTAACTACAATAAGATAATGTTTATCTTGAAGTAAATAGAGCAATAAGTGTTTGTACAAGATTAGAGAAAGTCATATATATAAAACATTTGACTATCACTTAGTCTACTCTATTCCCTTGTAAGTACAATAAGATGATGTTTATCTTGAAGTAAATAGAGCAATAAGTGTTTGTACAAGATTAGAGAAAGTCATATATATAAAACATTTGACTATCACTTAGTCTACTCTATTCCCTTGTAAGTACAATAAGATGATGTTTATCTTGAAGTAGGTAGAGGAATAAGTTTTAGTTAATTGATGGAAATTAATCATTTCTCCACACTAGCCGTATATAGGCTAAGATATTTGATGGATAGAGTCAACATGAAAAATTCAATGCCATGGCCGGGATTTGAACCACGGATCTACTGGTTTCCGTCCAGTCGCTCTTAACCTTTGAGCTATCATGGCCAACGTGCCTTCCTGACATTAAACTTTCCAGTTGACTCGTATATTTCCCCGGTAGACCACTAGGGGCTCTCGCATCCGAGATACACCGTTTGTGGCGACTTACTATTGTAAGTACTTAAGTCCCAGGCTTCATCATTTAACTCTTATTATTTTAGTTAATTGATGGAAATTAATCATTTCTCCACACTAGCCGTATATAGGCTAAGATATTTGATGGATAGAGTCAACATGAAAAATTCAATGCCATGGCCGGGATTTGAACCACGGATCTACTGGTTTCCGTCCAGTCGCTCTTAACCTTTGAGCTACCATGGCCAACGTGCCTTCCTGACATTAAACTTTCCAGTTGACTCGTATATTTCCCCGGTAGACCACTAGGGGCTCTCGCATCCGAGATACACCGTTTGTGGCGACTTACTATTGTAAGTACTTAAGTCCCAGGCTTCATCATTTAACTCTTATTATTTTAGTTAATTGATGGAAATTAATCATTTCTCCACACTAGCCGTATATAGGCTAAGATATTTGATGGATAGAGTCAACATGAAAAATTCAATGCCATGGCCGGGATTTGAACCACGGATCTACTGGTTTCCGTCCAGTCGCTCTTAACCTTTGAGCTATCATGGCCAACGTGCCTTCCTGACATTAAACTTTCCAGTTGACTCGTATATTTCCCCGGTAGACCACTAGGGGCTCTCGCATCCGAGATACACCGTTTGTGGCGACTTACTATTGTAAGTACTTAAGTCCCAGGCTTCATCATTTAACTCTTATTATTTTAGTTAATTGATGGAAATTAATCATTTCTCCACACTAGCCGTATATAGGCTAAGATATTTGATGGATAGAGTCAACATGAAAAATTCAATGCCATGGCCGGGATTTGAACCACGGATCTACTGGTTTCCGTCCAGTCGCTCTTAACCTTTGAGCTATCATGGCCAACGTGCCTTCCTGACATTAAACTTTCCAGTTGACTCGTATATTTCCCCGGTAGACCACTAGGGGCTCTCGCATCCGAGATACACCGTTTGTGGCAACTTACTATTGTAAGTACTTAAGTCCCAGGCTTCATCATTTAACTCTTATTAACTCTTATTAACTCTTAATGATGAAGCCTGGGACTTAAGTACTTACAATAGTAAGTCGCCACAAACGGTGTATCTCGGATGCGAGAGCCCCTAGTGGTCTACCGGGGAAATATACGAGTCAACTGGAAAGTTTAATGTCAGGAAGGCACGTTGGCCATGATAGCTCAAAGGTTAAGAGCGACTGGACGGAAACCAGTAGATCCGTGGTTCAAATCCCGGCCATGGCATTGAATTTTTCATGTTGACACTATCCATCAAATATCTTAGCCTATATACGGCTAGTGTGGAGAAATGATTAATTTCCATCAATTAACTAAAATAATAAGAGTTAAATGATGAAGCCTGGGACTTAAGTACTTACAATAGTAAGTCGCCACAAACGGTGTATCTCGGATGCGAGAGCCCCTAGTGGTCTACCGGGGAAATATACGAGTCAACTGGAAAGTTTAATGTCAGGAAGGCACGTTGGCCATGGTAGCTCAAAGGTTAAGAGCGACTGGACGGAAACCAGTAGATCCGTGGTTCAAATCCCGGCCATGGCATTGAATTTTTCATGTTGACTCTATCCATCAAATATCTTAGCCTATATACGGCTAGTGTGGAGAAATGATTAATTTCCATCAATTAACTAAAATAATAAGAGTTAAATGATGAAGCCTGGGACTTAAGTACTTACAATAGTAAGTCGCCACAAACGGTGTATCTCGGATGCGAGAGCCCCTAGTGGTCTACCGGGGAAATATACGAGTCAACTGGAAAGTTTAATGTCAGGAAGGCACGTTGGCCATGGTAGCTCAAAGGTTAAGAGCGACTGGACGGAAACCAGTAGATCCGTGGTTCAAATCCCGGCCATGGCATTGAATTTTTCATGTTGACTCTATCCATCAGAGGAATAAGTGTTTGTACAAGAGTAGAGAAAGTCATGTATATAAAACATTTGACTATCACTTAAAGTCTACTGTATTCCCTTGTAACTACAATAAGATAATGTTTATCTTGAAGTAGATAGAGCAATAAGTGTTTGTACAAGATTAGAGAAAGTCATGTATATAAAATATTTGACTATCACTTAAAGTCTACTGTATTCCCTTGTAACTACAATAAGATAATATTTATCATGAAATAAATAGAGCAATAAGTGTTTGTACAAGAGTAGAGAAAGTCATGCATATAAAACATTTGACTATCACTTAGTCTACTGTATTCCCTTGTAAGTACAATAAGATGATGTTTATCTAGAAGTAGGTAGAGGAATAAGTGTTTATAAATTTTTCTTTTCGCTGTAGCAATAAATATGCACAAATCGTAGAAATCTCAATCGAATGGGTTGAATGCACTGTGGGTCACGACGGAGAAAGTGAAAGCATAACGCTGTGCTCCGAACAAAAGACAAACGGGGAGCCAGCCGTTTTCATCCATTATACATGACCTGGATATTTCAGCGCCGCGCTCGTCCCATCAGGGTCCTGAAGGAGAGCTTTACATCCCGCAGGAACACTAAACCCTCGCCCCTATCTGAGTGACGTGCCGCAAAATAAAGTACACGGGCTGGCAATTATGTGATTACCCAAGTTTCAGCATAACACCGGGGGGCGGGGCTCACTTGTGTGCTAATGGCCGATTTGGTCGCGGAAAACGAGTTGAGAATTGAGAGTAGTTTACCGACTGCAACCCAAAAAGCAAAGTTACTTTAGATTAATCAAAATATGGATTATTTGATTTCAACTTTATAAAGTAATATTGGAATACTTTAAGTGACAGTCAAGTGTTTTATCAGATGTTTGCCGGTGATGACTGAAATTTCGTTCTCTTTTCATTTACGGAACAAGAAAACAAATGATTCCATGTGAGAAAAGTAATTAAATGCAAAACAGGAATAATAACTCCTATTTAGCGAAATACCACCAAGAATATTGCATATAAATTGTTACATTTAACACATGAAAATTTATTTGTGAGGTGGATTTCAGTCTCTCATTCATAGCTTACAGTTAAGTATATCATAAGATTTATGTATATCTTTATCATTGAGAACATGAAGTACAGAAAGTCTGGGGACATTTACACGAATTTCAGCATCTCATTTGCCATTAAAAATTTTGAAATATATTTCTTCTAATTCCAAATAGAGCCACTTCATGAGAAAATAATAACTTTTCGAATAAGTATAAAAATATCTTCTAAGAGACTGATGTCAGATTTCAGTGTGAAGTAGATTGCAAAGTGCCAATATACAAAATCATTGCATCCGCAGTTTACTCTACGCCAAATAGATAAAATGAATAATGATAAAATACATGTCAAGTATTTTCCCTGCCATTTCTTGTTATTCATTTTCATTTCATGTTCTCCAACGATAAGTCATATCGGACGATGAACGAAATGATGTTCGAATGAGTACAGGTTACATAGAGCTTGGAGTTACCAGACATTCATCTTTCAGGATAAGAGAAAACCTCCAACGTTGAGTCATGTCGGACGATGAATGAAATGATGTACAAATAAGTACAGGGTACATAGAGCATAGAGTTACCAGACATTCATCTTTCAGGATATGAGAAATCCTCCAACGTTAAGTCATAACAGACAAGGAATGAAATGATGTTCAAATGAGTACAGTGTACATAGAGCTTAGAGTTACCAGACATTCATCTTTCAGGATAAGAGAAAACCTCCAACGTTAAGTCATATCGGACGATGAATGAAATGATGTTCAAATGAGCACAGGGTACATAGAGCTTAGAGTTACCAGACATTCATCTTTCAGGATAAGGGAAAACCTTCAACGTAAGTCATATCGGACGATGAATGAAATGTTGTTCAAATAAGTACAGGGTACATAGAGCTTAGAGTTACCAGACATTCATCTTTCAGGATAAGTGAAAGCCTCCAACGTTGAGTCATGTCGGACGATGAATGAAATGATGTTCAAATGAGTACAGGGTACATAGAGCTTAGAGTTACCAGACATTCATCTTTCAGGATAAGGGAAAACCTCCTACAATACAGGACGATGAATGAAATGATTTAAAGTGAGTACAGGGTACATAGGGCTTAGATTTAACAGGTATTTGATGATAGCTGGATAGTTAAACCGAATCGGTATTCTAACTGTAAACGTATTGGAGGTGAGGGAGTCTGCACTACAGAGGTATGCCGAAAACGGACAAACGCTGGTCCTCTCTAGGAGGGTCTTAGTATTCTTTTTCGACTTCTAAGTCCGGAAAATTTCCCATAAATTGCCTAATTATGTTGCTTAAATGCCAGACCTTTATCTCTAATTTAGAAAATAATACGTGAGTAAAATGAGGCATACAAATTTAATAGCAAATTTGGCGTGATGAACATCGTGTTTACCAAACACACAGAGCTAACAAACAGCGATCATAAGCCGTGAGTGTAGGGGAATACGGACGGCATGAAAGAGTTGTGCACGGCTAGCTGTGGTGTAGAATGGGGTGGAAATGTGAGCATCAATTCTCTCCCTCTCGGCAGAGGCACAGCCCTCGTACACGCGGGCATCAAGCGCGTATTCTTCCTCATTTTCCTATTGTTGTTGGATTTTATTGACTTTCGATTGCATGTCATTTTACCGAATAAAATAAATCTCAGGGTAATTTGAGTACGCTCTCGAAGAAAATTAAGGCAATTTTAAACGTCGTATTAAACTTTTTATTGACAGATTTCAATATCCTGAACAGAACCGCATTTCTGGGAAAATAACTATCTCAATTCTCTATAACAATGCCCTGTTTCGCTCATTTATATTCACATATCATTTCTAAACTAAAGGCAGTTAAATGGTGGAAAATCGTGCCTGCCTCCTATATGATAGGTCATCTGCCTCGCGTTGAAAAGTGTGCGGGTTTGAATCTCAGGCAGGATGCATTATTCAATGTAACTTAACGTTGGAGGTTTTCCCTTATACTGCGAGATAAATGTCTGGTAACTCTAAGCTCTATGTACCCTGTACTGTTTAGTACATCATTTCATTCCTCCTCCGATATGACTTAAAGCTGGAGGTTTCATCTTATACTGAGAGATGAATGTCTGCTAACTCTAAGCTCTATGTACCCTGTACTTATCTGAACATCATTTCATTCATAGTCCGATATGACTTAACGTTGGAGGTTTTCTCTTATCCTGAAAGATGAATGTCTGATAACTCTAAGCTCTATGTACCCTGTACTTATTTGAACATCATTTCATTCATCGTCCGATATGACTTAACGTTGGAGGTTTTCTCTTATCCTGAAAGATGAATGTCTGCTAACCCTAAGCTCTATGTTCCCTGTACTCATTTGAGCATCATTTCATTCATCGTCCGATATGACTTAATGTTGGAGGTTTTCTCTTATCCTTAAAGATGTTGTCTGCTTATTCTAGGCTCTAAGTACCCTGTACTCATTTAAACATCATTTCATTCTTCGTCCGATATGGCTTAACGTTGGAGCTTTTCTCTTATCCTGAAAGATGAATGTCTGGTAACTCTAAGCTCAATGTACCCTGTACTCATTTGAGCATCATTTCATTCTCTGTCCGATATGGCTTAAAGTTGGAGCTTTTCTCTTATCCTGAAAGATGAATGTCTGGTAACCCTAAGCTCTATGTATCCTGTACTCATTTGAGCATCATTTCATTCATCGTCCGATATGACTTAATATTGGAGGTTTTCTCTTATCCTTAAAGATGAATGTCTGGTAACTCTAAGCTCTATGTACCCTGTACTTATTTGAACATCATTTCATTCATCGTCCGATGTGACTTAATGTTGGAGGTTTTCTCTTATCCGGAAAGATGAATGTCTGGTAACCCTAAGCTCTATGTACCCTGTACTCATTTGAGCATCATTTCATTCTTCGTCCGATATGACTTAACGTTGGAGGTTGTCTCTTATCCTGAAAGATGAATGTCTGGTAACCCTAAGCTCTATGTACCCTGTACTCATTTGAGCATCATTTCATTCTTCTTCCGATATGACTTAACGTTGGAGGTTTTCTCTTATCCGGAAAGATGAATGTCTGGTAACCCTAAGCTCTATGTGCCCTGTACTCATTTGAGCATCATTTCATTCTTCGTCCGATATGACTTAACGTTGGAGGTTTTCTCTTATCCTGAAAGATGAATGGTAACTATAAGCTCTATGTACCCTGTACGCATTTGAACATTATTTCATTCATCGTCCGATATTACTTAACGTTGGAGGTTTTCTCTTATCCTGAAAGATGAATGTCTGGTAACTCCAAGCTGTATTTACCCTGTACTCATTCGAACATCATTTCGTTCATCATCCGATATTGCTTAACGTTGGAAGTTTTCTCCTACGTACAAAGAAGAATGGTACGTAAACCTGAGCTCTATGAGCCCTTGACTCATTTCAACATTATTTAATTCATCCTTCTATATGATTTAAAAGCAAAAGGAATCAATATTTCTCCCACCATAACATCAGCATAGAAATAACAAAAGACAAACTACCGTAGATGCTTATAATTTTACACACATAATGGCTCTAATTAGAGATATATTACATTCCCAAAGATTCCTCTCGCTTCACACACACGCACACACACACACACACTCGCAAACACATACAGACACACGGACAGTATTTTCTGAACAACTATTCCTCTATTATGTTATAGTTGATAAGGGGAAATAAAGGAATAAGCAGACACAAAAACGTCGTTTCATAACAGTATATCGGAAATTTTATCCTGATGTCTTTTGTTTACCTAGATGCCATACAAAATGGACGCAGAATTTTCTGGACCTACATTTATAATAATAGTTATTAGGTACGTTTATTCTTTTATCTGCTATGTGCAGATCAAGGTAAATATTTTTAAAATTAATTCTTTTTCGGTTGTGGCTATAAGAGAATTAGAGTAGGAGTTATTACAAAGTTTTGAAAGTGTGTTGTCTCACATGACATTCAAATTCCTTGCTCTATGACTGAATTCCCAACTGGGCAGTACTAAACTAGCAACTTGTAACGAAATTGGTAGCAAGCATAAAATGATAACTATAATACCTAGGAAATACTTAAATTTTCTTCACTCAAATAATGTAATATAATCTTAATATTAAGGATAGATAAAATTTCACTTTAATTATTGTATTAATAAAATAAATTCACTTGACCTACCTTTCAATTATAATATTTATTGTAGTTTTAACATTTAGTAATGAAATATACAGCTACAACTTGTATTCATTCAGTAATTAACAAATATTTTCCTATATGTCCACATTCTACTGACAATACATTCGTCAATGTAGCTTTCTGAAATGAAAATCAAATTAACCTAGAAACGACTAGCCAACATCGATTGTCTCATATTAGCAGCCGGCCTTGGTTTAAATAACTCTATATTCCAGAAAATAACATTACAGATAATTTTACTATTTTATTATAGTTTAATTAATAAAGTAGTAAGTCTTTTAATGTTTAGGATAAGTGTTGGATAAAACATTGTGTGGTACAAGACTTATTTATACACTCGCGGAAATTAACAAACCTTCCATTTATTCACTACTAGTATGTTTTTTTTGTTAAATTTTGCCTATTAGATTAGATTGATTTGCGTTCATTAGGTTCACTTGTAGCCAGAAAAGTCTGTGAACATTGAACATGTCCAGAGGTAAAAAGTTTAATAGCATATGTATGTATAAAGTTAACATAGACACATATTACAGTATACAGGCAATATGAACAACAATATGGAAAACAAAGCAGGGATAATTATATATGATACAAAATGAAACACTTTTTAAACCAGCTTTCACTTGGCTTATGCCAGTACGTCTCAACCTTTTTGCAATGGATACCATTCCTGTTATTTATTAAATACATATACATTAAAAATAAGCTTTCAACTTGCATCAAATATTTATGAGTAATGATTTGTCATTGAAATAGTTGGATACTACTTATAGAGCTACAGAAGCATTATCAGGATAATTTGTCTTTCAGATAATCTTGTACAGAATAAAAAGATTTTGAGCAAAGGTACTCTCTAACAGCTTTTTAAAAGCACCGAAATTATCAACTTTTTCTTTAAGAACATTAGGAAGTGCGCCAAATATTTTGATAGTTTCAAAATACACACCTTTCTGGAAGCAAGAAAGTTTAGCACTGGGATATTGGATATTATACTTTTGTCTAGTGTTTATTCTGTGAATTACATTATTTGTTGCAAATAAGACACGATTGCATACAAAGAATTTTAGGATCGAGAATATATACATGCAAGGAAGCGTTAATATCTTCAATCTTGTAAAAATATCTTTACAGGAGCATCTGGTGTGGGTGTTAGTAATGATTCTTATAACCTTCTTTTGCATAAGAAATATTTTTTTACTTTCTACTGAGTTGCCCCAAAATAATATTCCGTATTCCATAATAGAATTAAAGTATGCATAATATACTAATTTAAGTGTGTCAATAGAACTCACATTAACCAGATCTCGGATAGCATAACAGGCAGAGCTGAGTTTAGGTTATGTGAGCTTTCCAATCTAAACATCTGTCCACTTGAAGGCCCAGAAATTTTATGCTGTCAATTTTTTTGTAATAACATATCATTAATCCCGATTTCTGTTTGAGTATGTGACGTACGACAGGTTATAAATTTAACCACTTTTGTTTCGTGTAGATTCACAGATAATTTGTTTGCTTTAAACCAGCATGACGTACAGTTCAAAACATAGTTAATTTTAATTATACATGTAATTTATGTGGTATGAAGAGAATTTTAAGTCATAGTTACATGTTACATCTCACATAAAAATCTAAAAATGTGATTTTTTAAAAAAATAATAACTTAAGATGCATTGCGAAGGAACAAAGCGACGAAAATGTTCCTCGTACGGAAAATTTGGGGCGAGGGTGGAGATGGTGAACAGAAATAACCAGTTTAGGGTTTAAGCGACATTTCGTCTGAGTTATTGTGTGATAATTTGTCCCGAGAGACGAGCCTTAGACGGAGAAAGAAGCTACACGTGACAGACAAGTACATGATGTAATCACGTTTCCCCTGGAGGGTATGTTATGGAATTACATCGAATTAAGTACTCAACAGCACAAAGTACGTTAACACGGCTTCACATGCTCAATAACATGAGATTAGTGCTGTCTAGTTAACGCTTACGCTTCTAAGTGTGTGAATCTAAACGCATCCATCTCCGGGGTTTAACGGCTTTACCATCAAAACTGAGCTTTCTCAAACTGTAAACATCTGCAGAGCGGTATTCGTCGTCATTTGTTTCTTATCAGTATTTTACCACATTACTGTTGCTATCATTATTATATGATTATTTTCATTGTAACGACAAGGACTACACCGTTTTTGTTAACAAAGTGCAAATTCACACTTAATTTCACTTGTGTTGGTACTTAGAGGAAACACGATTGGTCCGTAGCGCTAATATCAACTTGAGCCTCTGTTGCAGGCATTCGTGACAACATAACTGCTGCTGCTGTCACTTCATTCAGCCGTTTGATTGACTTACATGACTGCCTAGCTTCAGTGCTCTCTTATATACACCCCGGGTCAAGGCGGAA
Organism: Mantis religiosa; assembly: GCA_030765055.1. Lineage (NCBI taxonomy): Eukaryota > Metazoa > Arthropoda > Insecta > Mantodea > Mantidae > Mantis > Mantis religiosa. Next base: position 265,634,380 of record CM060947.1, on the reverse strand, counting down.
TTGCTCCACAGGCTTCCCGAACAGTAAATTTATAACTGTGGCAAAATCCCAAGGCCCCCAAAGCCAGATGGGCAGTACAAACAAGGGATATGATATTCCCTTCAATAACTGGCCGTGTGTACCTATTCTCTGTTCATTTACCGCCGGCCCGGCTTTGTAACCTCGGTTACATCATTGTGACTTTGTGGGTTCATAGAATTAAAAGTCTAATTTCCCGAAATTCTAAATGTTTTTTATTTCCGTAGAAATACACTGTTCAACGTTCACGTAAGAACATTACATCACATATACGACACAATCTTCCAAGGTCGATGACAATAACAGAGTTCTGATTACATCAGCTCTCATTAGAACAACACTCTGAGCTGTTCTCTACTTACTCTCTCGCGACTCACTCTCTTTTTAAAACTGCCCGCTGGCGTGTCGCAATCTATTATATAAACGGGTGTCCAGAAAGTAAGTTCTGTTTCAACTTATCTCCGCTGCAGCTTTGCGATCGTAGTTGCGCACACGCGCGGTTGACACCCTGTATCAAGGAGAAGAAGCGCGCGCCATTGTGAGATCGCTGTCAGACACGTACGCTTTGTTGTGCTTGTTTACAAAGTCGGTGTTGATTAAAAATCCCACCGCTTGTGAAATCGAATCTGTGATTAGTTTTCTGAATGCTAGGAAAGTGAAACCAATTGAAATTTATTGGCAAATTTGCAATGCTTACGGACAAAATGCGATGAGTGATACAATGGTGAGAAGATGGGTCCAAAACTTCAATGAAGGACATAGTGAAGTGCACGATGAAGAATAAAGTGAGCGTCCATCTTTGGTTACAAAAGAACTGGTTCACGCGATTGATGAAAATATCCAGGAAAACCGCAAGTTTACAATTAGTGCTCTCGCTGTGAAATTTCTCAAAATCTCACGATCACTAGTTCATGAAATTGTTACAAAAAACTGAAATTTCGTAAACTGTGCTCACGTTGGGTGTCAAAGATACTTACTGAGCAACTCAAAACAAAACGGATGGGTAGTACACTTCAATTTTTGACCCGTTATGATGAAAGCAGCGAAGAACTTCTTACACAGATAGTCACAGGAGATGAAACTTGGGTTTCTTACGAAACCCCTAAATTTAAGCGTTAATCAATGGAATGGAGGCACACCTCATCCCCAGCAAACGTTAAGCCGAAACAAATCTTGACACCTCGAAAAATTATGTGCACAGTGTTCTGGGATAGGAAATGTATTTTACTCATTGATTTCTTATCGCGTGGTCAATCAATGAAAGCAGATGTTTATTGCAAGACACTTAGAAAATTGCGCCTTGCAATACAGAATAAGCGCCGTGGAATGCTGTCAAAAGATATTTCCCGTAGGGGAGGGGATCCATCCCCTTCAGCTGCCAAAGTGCGGGCGCTGCGGACTCTTAGCACTCGTGGTACCTCTGACGTTACTAGAGGAACCTCGGGCCGAACATCTGAGCCCCTCTTTCGGGAGTTGTTCGGATTGGGATGGCTTCGAGGGGACAGTGGTTCCCGATACCCGTGGGAATCGGGTACGTCTTCAGACGGGGTTGAGGGAAGCCATTAATTCTCCCGGGTACTAGCCTGCAAAGCTAGTAGAAGGTGTGCTAGATCACCAGGCAGCCCCACCGAGGTTTTCGGTAATCTTCAACTTTGGTGTTGGCGCGCGTAAGTGGCGTATCCACTTCCATCCCGTCTTGAGTCCATAGGACCAGATGGGGGGGCTTGTGAGGAAACAAGGTCTTGCCCTATGGATAGCCCCGCGGAGGACGCCGAGCGCCCTTTGGGACAGCTCGGATAACTCCCCGGTTGAAAGAGGCCCGGGTCCAGTTCCTACGGGTTCAAGGCTAATGGGAGTAGATCCTCTGCACTCAATCTCAATGTCAAAAGATATTGTGTTTCTTCACGACAACGCACGATCACACTCTGCTAGTGCGACGAATAACATCCTACAGGGATTTGGCTGGGACATGTTTGACCACACCTTGTACAGCCCTGACCTCGCTCCTAGCGACTTTAATCTGTTTTTGCATCGCAAATCTTTCCTTGGCGGTTAAAACTTCAGCAATGACGAAGAGCAGAAAGAAAATGTTTCCAACTGGTTGAAGACACAGGCGGCAAACTTCTATGAAGAAGGTATACAAAAACTTGTGCCTCGTTATGACAAATGCCTGAAAAATTTCGGCAGTTATGTGGAATAGCAGTTCAAGAGTTGTATAATTTTGTGCAATATATAATTTTTCTGTATCTGTACACAATTTAATTTCATTACCAAACAGAGCTTACTTTCTGGACGTACCTCCTCTCTCATTCATAAATTCGAGAGGTTTTCGGAACAAATAAGAAAACAACGTATCTCTGTCAGTCAATATATCACTAGAATATTCCAAACGTCAAATCCTATCTGTACCGGCAAGTCCTTTATCTCAGCTATCTTTACGTGCTGGCTCTTTGTATAGACTAGCCGCGCTATCCCTGATTAACGGCTTCGCGCAAACCTTTTATGTGCGTTGTCACGGCACTATTATTAAGTAGGTTTAATGACACTATAATAATCTCCCATTTAAACAATGTGTGAAATCGGACGATGTCTATTAAATATTGCCTACTTTAAAAATAAGCAGATACTTTGCCGATTTTTTTTTTTTTTTTTTTGGAAAACGGGAATAAAGGTAGAGGAAAAAACCAACAAAAGGGTAAATTGGGTATCTGGGCAGGAAGAAGGATGGGACATGGGAGGGATGTTGTTCTGGGTTGATTCTATTTATTGGGGCCTGTGGTGATGCGGAAGGGCCAAGGCCGTCAACAGCTCATGGCCGAGGAGGGAGGCGGCGTTGCAGGTCTGATGGCGGTGGCGTCCTGCGTGTGCGGGTGTCTCGATGTGGCAGAAATTGCGGCGGAGGGACCCCGTGTTCTGGAGCCAGGGACATCTTCAGCTCGTAGATGCTCTGGGTGATGTGGTCCTGGTGTTCGCGAAGGGCTTCGTGTAACTTCTTGTTGGGTGCTGTATCACTGATGTATCCAACAATCTTTCCAAGCTTGCCTTTGCAGTAGCTTAATGTATCATTGGGTGGGTCGTCGCAGAAAGCGTTGGTGATGCGGTCAATTTTGGACAGAAGAGCGGCAATCCCTTCTTCATGTTGGGGTGCGCTGTCCTGGAGCTGGGTGTAGATTGACTCTACTAGCTGTTTCGACGGTGTAAGTCCGTCCATGATTTGGCTGGAGAGCGTGGTCAGCCTGTCTTGCATGTCCTGGAGGGCGGCGTTGGTCGTGCTGCGTTGGGCGGCAGCAGCTGCTAGGGATTCCTCAATGTTACCCAAGCGCTGGTTTATGTTTAGGACCTCAGAGTGAAGGTCCTGAACTTCCACCGCTGGGTTACGGTTGTTGACGGCGGTGACAGTGGTCGTCAGGAGCTCCTCGAGTCTGCATAGCTTGATGCTGGCTCGGTGAAGCTCCTCTGGTAGACAACCAAGAGCTTGCTTCCAATCGGCGGGCTCACTGGTGGTTGTGTTCAGAGGTGTTGGTCCACTGGTGTTCCGGCGTGGGTAAAGTGGGCACTGCGCCTGTCCAGTAAAATGGCCTACACCATTACAGGTGGCGCAGTACCTGCGTCGGCACCTGAGGTCGTGTGCCTGACACACTGCTGTGGGATTAGGGGCGCCACAGTAGTGGCACCGCGCAGGTGAGCTGCATGTGTCAGCGGTGTGCCCATAGGCGCAGCAGTGTCTGCATGGGGTGTAGCGCTATAGTTTACTGTTCTCAACTTTCAGACACTGCCCAAGTATGGGCAGGCCTGAAGCTAAGGCGGCGTCGCGATCCTTCTGATCTTTGAACTGCAGACGCACACATGTTGTTGGATCCCAACATGTTGTTGCCGATGTCGCATGGGCGGCTTTATAGAAGCTGCCTTCTACGAGAGCTGTACAATAAAGAATGATAGTAATTTTTTTACGGTCATAATTTTTCACACTAAAATTCAATCTTATTATATTCTGTTAGCTTAGTATGAAACAAACACGCCGTAGTAGTTTCATTGTTGGCACTCCTAGTTCCCACCTGTGAGAACCAGGTAAGTACAGACATGTTCTGTATTGCCTACCGCTGCAATGGAAGTAACACGTGAGGAACAATATGCGACTTTGAAATTCTGCTTTCGCCTCACCAAATCTTCAGTTGAGGCCTATTCAATGTTACAGGAGGCCCATGGAGAGCCTGTTTTTTCCGTACAGCACAGCTCAAAGGTGGTTTAAAATGTTAAGGAGGGTAGACAATCAATTTGAAAGGAAAGTGGACCCGGAGCTCCAGTCACTGCTCTTACGGAAGAAAACAACAACACTGCTGCCGCCTTTGTGAGAGAGAATCGACGAATTACCTTAAGATCAATTTCTGAAATACTGAACAATTCATTGGGTGGGACCCAGAGGTTTTTTGACAGGTACATTACACATGAGACGTGTTTGTGCGCGATGGGTTGTACCTGCAAACAATGCTACAGGGATGTCCTGAAGACATTGCAAGTCTATAACAGGCTCAAAAGACCACTTTTCCGTGAAGCAGACTGGATACTGCACCACGATAATGCGGGGTCGCGTATTGCCAATATTATTGTTGAATATCTTGCAAATGTCAACGTGAAGTGCATCCCTCGCCATCTCTATATTCCGGATTTAGCCCGACAATTACCTTTTTCTATTCCCTAACTTGAAGAAACGCCTTCGTGGGAGGCATTATCCATCATCAGAAGCAGTGGTGAAAGCTGCGGAGGCGATTTTAAAGGATCTCTCAAAAATTGTTTCCAGCATGTCTTTGAAGACTGACAGAAACGCTGGGACAAGTACATCGCATCCAGGGGAGACTATTTTGAGAAAGACCATCAAAATTATGAGGATGAGTAAAGGTACTTTGTCAAAAATTGTGTTCATTCTCAATTAAACAGTCTTCGAATATATAATGAATTTATAAGTAGTTTAACTATGAAACCACCTAAGTACAAATGTCTTCTGCAAACCGAAGGTGTAATTCATGGATCGGTAGTAAAAGTTTGTAAAATTAATCAAAAGGGAGGTCATGGTCACTACATGGGTTAGTGCCACTTTCAACACTGTGGCCTAGTGTCGCATTTCGCGCCAACCGCTAAGAGAACTGCTTTGTAAGAGTTAGTGTAAGCTCCTAAGAGCGACCCTGTAGCATCGGACCTCCCCGCTCAGTTGTCATGCCAGCCGTTCTTATATACTACATGAAATGCCCACTTTGTATCCGTGAGAGTTTACATATTCCCTTCCTATAAATTAACGCCTGCGTGGTTTTAAAACAGTTCTACTTTTAATAATAACAGTAATAATTTTTAAAATTTTTATAGTATTATCACATGCTAGAGCTATTTGTACAAGGAGTTCAGAGCCAGGGATTTTACAAATATTTAGCATAAGAATTATACTGAAAACAGCCACCTAAGATCTATTTTGTACAAACGTATTTCTTTGATAAGAGATTATTTCCATGTATCCAGCAGTATAATATAAATACTTGCTTATCGTTTCTTTTTTTCGCATTTTTTCTTAAAGAATTATCTAATTATGATTGGTGAAGTTTTATATAATCTTTACAAAAGTTAAAGGCATATGTAGGCGGCCTTACAGTGGGTTACAGCTAATCCTAAACCTGTCCTTTCTAACAGCGTTGCCAAATTTAATACACTTAACTCACGCACCTGAAGTGAGGACATTTTTTATACTATTTATGTCCTGCAATGTTAAGTCAAATCGGACGATGGGTGAAATTGCTGAAATGATGTTCCAAAGCGTCAGGGGTCCATGGAGCATAGAACTACCCAACATTCCTCTTTGAGGACAAAGGCAACCCACGAAAAGCATTATGAAGGTAACTCACTCTAACCGAGATTCAAACGAGGGACCTCTTGAACGCGAGGCAGACACGCTACCATGTACACTACCGGGGCGGCGAGAGAACATCGGAAAAATGTTTCAAAAATCACAGATGTCAAACTTAAAATAACAAATAATTTTATATTTTTATTAATAGGCATGTTTTTTTTTAAATCAGCACCGTTTCTCAATTTAAAAAGGACGTGCATAGATATCGCAATAATTTTACTTTTACATGAAAGCCTGTACCTTAATCTACTTTTCTACATAATTTCCGTGAATATTGAGGCACTTGTCATAACGTGGCACCAGTTCTTGAATACCCTCCTCATAAAATTCTGCCGCCTGACGTGTTAACCACTGTATCACAACTGTTTTGACTTCGTTACCGTCTTGAAGACGTTGACCGCTCAGATGTTTCTTCAAGTACAGGAACAAATGGATGATCTAGAGTTTCCCATTGAAAAGATTTGATGAGATCTTTGGTCCAATTAGCCACATGTGGACGGGCATTGTCATGCAGCAAAACGATACCCTTACTCAACTTCCACGTCTTTTGTTCTGGATTGCACGGCGCAGATTGTTCAATGTCTCACAATAAGACGCTGCATTGATTGTCTCATTACGAGGCAGAAACTCCACTAGCAATACTCCTTTTCTGTCCCAAGAAAATTTGCACATGATATTCCGGGCAGATATTGCTTAAACTTCACTTTTGTGGGTGATGATGAATGTCGCCATTCCATGGATTGTTGTTTGGATTCTGGTGTGACGTAGGCCACCCATGTTTCGTCACCAGTAACAATTTGGTCTAAAAAATCTACACCTTCATTGTGGTACCGCTCAAGGAAAGTCAATTCACTGCCTAAACGTTGGGTTTTGTGCAAATCCGTCAACATTTTCGGAACCCAGCTTGAACACAATTTCCGGTACTTCAAGCTCTTGGTCACAATGCGATACAAAACACTACGAGAATATTGAGGAAAATAGTCACACAATGATGAAATTGTAAAGCGTCTGCTTTCTCTCACCTTTTCGTCCACTTTCTGCACCAAATCTTCAGTAACGACCGAAGGATGCCCACTTCGTTCTTCATCATGCACATTTGTCCGGCCATCTTTAAATGCCCTCACCCATTTCCTTATCATTCCATCACTTATAATGTTTTGTCCGTAAACTTCACAGATCTCACGATGAATATCGATCGGTTTTACGCCTTTAGCACTAAGAAATCGTATAACAGCCCGTACTTCACAATCGGCGGGACTCACGATTGTCGGAGGCTTCTTAAACACTCAGTAGCCAATGAAGAATCAGACTGTAATGACGTCAGTGTGTAGACAAGAGATGTAGGTAACCAATGCGCATGCGCGGAACGGCGACCGTAGTTCAGAGGCGGCGGAATTTCAAAACGGTACTGACTTAAAAAACATGCCTCGTATATCGGTACAAAAAGCCTGTCTCTATGATACTTAAACCACTTGAGATGCGCATTTTATTTTCACATGGTTATGGTTAAAGTTTACGGATAAATATTTGATTATTACATATGCCAATCTTATAATAAGAAACAGTTTTATTTTCTGATCATGACCGTACAAAAATCCTGTCTCTACGATACTTAGAACACAAGCGATGCACGTTTTATCTTCACTTGTTATTGCAATGAAAACGTCGCCATTTTAAGTATGAACATGGCAGCTTAAGAACAGAGAAGGGATGTTAATACCAGAATCAACTAGGTTCAACAATGATCAAGAAGGTAAAAACAAGCGATATATTAGGTTAGGTTAAAGTGGTAGAATAGAGGAACTTAAGAAAGGAGAAAAATTAGGTTAACAGATGCAACAAAGGAAGCCACTAGCTAAACACAGCTATGTTACAATAAAAATGATGAAAAAGGTAGAAATGAAGTAGTATATTAGGTTAGGTTTGTTTATAGTAGGATGACATAGTAAAGCATAAATCTAGTACTTGCCTCAAGCTTAACCGACTTTAATCGCTGGACTAGCAAACTGAACTTCAAAATCATAAGACCATACCTCAGCCCATAAAACATACTTAAAGGACCCTATGGCCTTTATCCTCTAGACCAACAACATTTAGCTATGAAGCCTACAACCCTTAACCCTAGAGCTCCAGATCATACCTCAGGACCTAGCCTCTAAATCCTACAGCTCTCAACCATCCAGACCAACAGATTTCACCTGTGAAAACTCTTAACCCTAGAGCATCAGAACATACAACAAGAGCTAACCATTAAATTCTACAGCTATTATCCTCCCATACCTGCAGTTCTACCTGTTAAAAACCTGCAACCCTTAACCCTAGAGTCCCACATTATACCACAGGACCTAGACTCTAAATCCTACAGCTCTCAACCATCCAGACCAACAGACTTCACCTAAGAAACCCTGCAACTCTTAACCCTAGAGCCTCAGATCAAAGCTCAAGACAAGCCCTGATCACACCTCAAGACACAGCATTATATTTAGTCGTTAGTCTTGTATCCGCCACTAGAGTTACAGTGCTGCCATCTCTGTCACGCATTTACAAAGAGACCACGTGCACTTTAAAAAAAACCAGGACGTTCCGTCTGGACCTATTCTGAAAAAAGGTGTTTGAACTTGAACGTAGCAAGGAGATTGTATCCTCTACCAGTTCAACTACGCGATAACGTAAAAACCTGAGCGAGCAGAACGCTGACAGCATTTCAGGGGTAAATTCCATTTTACTTTGTAGGAAAGGAACGTACAATTTTTTTCTTTATTATCAAAAGGCATTATTATGCAGATTTTGTGACTAATGAATAGAGTCCAAATAGATTTTGAAATAATTACTGAGCGATGTGCACAAAGACACAAACCCACAGCCTGCAGCGGTACAATTAAGCAGTGTACGATAAGTTGCCTACCAGGCACGGCGCTGTTTTCATTAACAGCCTCGCGACGAGAAAAGGAAATTATTGCGCGAGGCACAAAGACATTCTTTTCACTACAGATTCACTAACGAGCCCCGTACAGCCTGCCAATGAGACTTGTTACGTTGTTTCTTCACAAAAAATTTTTTCAAGTACCAATTAACACTGATAAGATTTGACATTAGTGTACTTAGGGGTTCTAGTACAGGCGAAGGAAGTTTTGAGGTAATTTTCAATTTTGTTTGTACACTTGATATTAAAATGAATAATGAAATAAAATATTATTTACGAGCCGCAATTATTTAAAGCAACAAAAGGGAAGGTATTTCACTTTTTACATTTTAGCATTCTACGTTCTTCTTCTGAATACAGCTTAATGTTGATTGATACACACTTCCTGTAAACAAATGAAGCATAGGGTACCTCAAAGAGTACTTAATAGGCATTGTGAGTCATATTATGTTTATTTTCAAGAAACAAATGAACTATTATACCCCGAAGAATTCCTCTACACTTGTAAATAGAGATATCCAAAGGGGGGGGGGGCACAAAATAAAATGGAGTTTTGTCATAAACACTTTATTGCTCAAACTTTTTATATAATATTTTCAATCACCTTCAAAATACTCTAAATTACATGTGCCGTACCTGCCAAGTTTCTTTTTCCACATAAAAAGCGAACCATCATTTAGTTGAAAAAATATAAAGCTAATAAATTAAAAAACAAGACTTTAAATATATAATCCAATAAGGAGGAATACTGTACATACGATTCACTCCAGAAAAAAATGTACTAGCCAAAAACCGTGGACTCTAATCAGAACTACACTGCCTGACTCTGTAACTTGGGTAGCAGTGTGTCTCCCACAATTTCAAGAGCTCCGAAACCAGAATCTCCGTGATTCCAAGAATTTCTCTTGTGAATGTCTGGTAACGCTAAGCTCTATGTACACTGTACTCATTTGAACATCATTTCATTCATCGTCCGATATGACTTAATGTTGGAGGTTTTCTCTTATCCGGAAAGATGAATGTCTGGTAACTCTAAGCTCCAAGGACCCCGGGTGGAATTGAACATCATTTTATTCGTTTCATTTTTCATTGGATATGACTTTAATTATGTGGTCGTGAATTAAGGGAACTAATATTTTTGTCTCTTCCTGTTTTCCAGATATGCAATATTCATTAAAAATAGAGATCCTTCAGTGCTTCTGCTGATAAGTTTTAAGATACACATTAATTGTAAATGGAATTACATAACGATATGTTTTAGACGAAAATCACCAGATGATTTTTAAGAAAATTATATTTGTAAAACGGTCTGATTTATAAGTAATTAGGGCTGAGGGAATACCTTGAAAATCGTTATGACAGTTATAGGTAAATTTAAACTGAAATGCCACATTTTATACTTACCAAATCCACTTATCTTATTTTTAGTTAAATTCAGACACTCTCAAAAATTAACTTATAATAATACCTGGTTATGGCAGTTTTGGATTGACAGCAGTACTTTCGCTTTTTAATTTAAGTAGTAAAATGTAAAACCATTAGTACGCTACCACTTAAATTGGAGTGCCTTAACACCATAAAAATTATTTGAACAAGTTACATTACAATACGAAGTAAACACATGTTGTTTCATGTGGTATTTTAACCGAATATATATGCTTTATTGAAACAAAGCATAACCAAAAATATTTGAGCTGTTGGGAATTTGATCTCGAAATTTTGCTTCCATAACTTCGAGGGGGCTGAAAACAAGTTACACCGAAATACACGATTACGTTCTATGCTCTTTGACTGGTGTTAGTACTGTATAAAGTAATAACAAAAGACGCACGACCCCTAACACAGTGTTTTGTTACATAGTTTTAAAACGTAATTCAATAGTAATGGATGTTCTACTACGGTCAGGATTTTGGTTTCCGTTTTGAAATGAAAGCTTTGGAGAGGGGGGAGTAGATAAATTGCAATAGCTGATTATATAATTCCATGTTTAGTAGGCGAATAGTTTGTCTATGAATATAAGCGGTTTTTAGTTTTTCGCTCGTCATGTTAATTCATATTTGGTGTACATTTATTGCGATGTTCTCTTTTTCTATTAGAATTAACAGAGCAGGAATTATTTTGCTATTTCGCGTTTGCGGTTTTTGCTTGTTTTTCATTCCTTGTGCATAATTTTATATTTTTTATTATTTTAGTTGCAGCAGAGGATGTAAATGGTTTATAACAAAACTGTGTACTGTAATGTAAAGGCCAGAGAGCAACATATAATCCTTACAATCAAAGTTTTGTGATTCGACTCCCGTTAAATTGTAATCTACATTTGATATTTTCTATATTTTATCTATATTTGATATTTTCTATATTTGATAAAATATAAAACGGAGCTATCTGTAGAAAATGATGGGCGGTTTTTGGAAAATATTTGGGGCAAAATGTTAAACTGGATACCCTTACTAGCGTAAACACTTTGTGTAGCTTGACATTTGAATGTACTTACACCAGTACTGTGTTACGTTGGCAATATGGCTTTCTAGAAATTTCTTAGAATCAATGCTGCTTTTGAAATATTTAAACCTCTATTGATGGATTGGATACTTTAAACAATGGTAAAAAACCCATGCAACTTTCTATTGATATGGTAATTTTACCACAAATATATGTTTTGATGTATTTACAAATTGAAGTTCCCAATTGATTGTGTAATTTGGTTATATACATCAATTCCACCTGCAACTCACAAAGAACTACCTAGGTGGTCCGAAAATTTACCGAACTAAAAAAGATATAAGGCATTTTTCAGAATATTTTTTAACATATTCACCTTGTAACCATATACACTTCTCGCAGAGATGCTCCCATCTCTGTAACCCGTCCAAATAGTACTCGACGTTTTTAAACATAGTCTCCTTGTAACTGTACACACTTCTGCCAGTGATGCTCCCATCTCTGTAACCTGTCCAAATAGTACTCGACTTTTTCAGCATAGTCTCCTGGTAACTCTACACACTTCTCACAGAGAAGTTCCCATCTCTGTAACCCGTCCAAATAGTACACGGCGTTCTCCAACATAGTCTCCTTGTAATTTCACATACTTCTCCCAGCGATATTCCCATCTCTGTAACCCGTCCAAATAGTACTCGACGTTTTTCTACATAGTCTCCTTGTAACTTTAAACACTTCTCCCAGCGGTGCTCGCATCCCTGTAACCCGTCAAATAGTACTCGGCGTTTTCCACATTGTCTCCTTGTAACTCTAAACACTTCTCCCAGCGATGTTCCCATCTCTGTAACCCGTCCAAATAGTATTCGGCGTTTTCCGACATAGTCTCCTTGTAACTCTAAACACTTTTCCCAGCGATACTCCCATCTCTGTAAGCCGTCCAAATAGTACACGGCGTTTTCCCACATAGTCTCCTTGTAACTCTACACACTTCTCTCAGCGATGCTCCCATCTCTGTAAGCCGTCCAAATGTACTCAGCGTTTATCAACATAGTCTCCTTGTAACTGTACACCCTTTTTCCAGCGATGTTCCCATCTCTGTAACCCGTCCAAATAGTACTCAGCGTTTTTCCACATAGTCTCCTTGTAACTCTAAACTCTTCTCCCAGCGATACTCCCATCTCTGTAAGCCGTCCAAATAGTACACGGCGTTTTCCCACATAGTCTCCTTGTAACTCTACACACTTCTCTCAGCGATGCTCCCATCTCTGTAACCCGTACAAATAGAACTCAGCGTTTTTCAACATAGTCTCCTTGTAACTGTACACACTTCTCCCAGCGATGCTCCCATCTCTGTTACCGTCCAAATAGTACTCGGCGTTTTTCCCTACAGAATAATTGTTCACGAGGGTGATAGTCTTTTCATTTGACGAAAACCTCAGTCCTCCGAACGCAATTATCAGATGAGAGATAAAAAAATTTTTTTCTTGGGGCTAGATCTGATGAGTCAAGCAGTTCAAACCGTAATTCTTGGATCTTCGGCGTTGCAGCCGCTGAGGTGTGAGACCGGGCCTTGTCTTGGTGAGGCAGGATTTTCTTTTTCTGCAAATGTGGCCGTTTTCCCGCAAATTCTGCCTTCAACTTGTCAAGTAGAGATGCGTAGAATGCTCCTGTAATGGGTTTTCGTTTTAGAAGATAATCTATTAAAATAACTCCATTACTTTCCCCCGCTCCAAAAAACAGTCGCCATCTCTATCGCAGCCATGAAAACAGATTTTGCTATTTTGCAGCCAGTTCCCCCTTTGTAGTTAACTGTTTAACGGTATTTTTGTTTCGGGTGTATAATGGTGTATACAAGATTCATCTGCAATATTTAGTCGGCGCCAAAACTAGGATTTATTGCGCCTAAACTGCGCGTACAGAGCTTTGGAAATGTTCATTCGAACACGTTTTTGGTCTAACGTGAGCAAACGCGGCACCCAACTCACGGACAGCTTTCTCATGTCTAAATATTGATTTAATATGTGAAAAAACACGTTCTTTTGAACTGTTTATAGCCTCTGCTATTTCTCTAAGTTTTATTCGGTGGTTTTCTAGCAACCTTTGGTGAACTTTGGCATTGTTTTCCTCGGTAGTTGCAGTTTTAGTACGTCCCGAACGTTCATCGCCTCCCAAGCTCTTACGGCCACGTTTAAATTCATCTGCCCAAAATTTCACTGAGGTAAATAATGGTACAGCGTCTCCTTACACAGAATCCAACTCATCTTTGATTTGCGTAGGGGTATTTCCTTTCAAAAACAGATATTTAGTGATAGCCCAATACTCGATTTTGTACGTTTTTATAAAAACACTTGCATCTGCTCACCCAAACGACTGTTACATTACATCTTAGCGTCCAGAATGGCTTTGGTGAGTTAATGTCAACAGATGAACAACAAAAGTACTAGATTTTATTTTAGAGTGCTGCCATCTTCATGTTGAGGCCGGCAACTACTCAGAACACCTATATACGTGATTTTAGAAGCCATAAAAGAGCATAATTGTAAAAATGTTTGTGGTTGTTTGTAAAGGAATAATAACTCCAAAATTGGGGGATAAACTTAAAGTTCAATGTGCTATAAAGATTAGACTGGACAACAAGTTGTCTGCATGATTGGTATATTGAATAATCTCATGGCGACTGGTGTTGCCTGCGATTAAGAAATTATGTGTGAATCAAAGTTTTCTAGCCGTATTGTTGTTTCCGGCGAGAGAAGCCGAAACACGCAACAATGGTGATTTGCTCAAGCTGGAAGTATAAGCCACATTGTCACTGAGAGATTTGTTTTAGATTGTTCGGACTCCAGAATCCGATAGGCCTCTGTTTCTGGAACATTTATTGCGTGACCGACATAATATACATAAAGGGAGATTCAAAAGAAATCTCGGGCACATCACACATCTGTTTTGAGTAAATCGTGATTGCAAAGTGAAGTAAAGGGGAAGCGTTTTGTGTATTAGATAAACTACAAGCAGAGCAAGTTTTTCAACGAAGAATAACTGCGTATTTGTGAAAAGATGGTGAATGTATGACGGTTGTTCAATAAAGCAAGATCATAAACTTTTTACGGTCATAATTTTTCGCACAAAAGTTCAAATATATTATACTCTGTTAGCTTAATGTGTAACAAACACGCTGTAGTAGTTTCATTCTTGGTACTTCTGGTTCCTACCTGTGAGAACCAGGCAAGTTCATACATGTTGAGTATCACCTACCACTGCAATGAAGGTAACATGCAATTAAAGATGTTGTTAGAGGAAGATCCGAAGTTTCTTTCAAACGTAACCACTGCTGAAGAAACTTGGAAACGTGGAAATATCCTTCATCAACAACCCCCAAAAAGCAAAAGTGATTTCTTCTGCTGGGAAAGCTATGGTCACCTCATTCTTTGATATACATGGAATGATTTATCAGCATGTTTATCTGCACACACATCAGTAACTGGAAACATTGCAAGTCCATATCAGGCGCAAAACACCACATTTCCGTGAAGCAGGCTGGATGCTGCACCACGATAGTGCCCACCTCGATAGCGTGCTGGTAGGATGTCTGCCTCACGTTCAAGAGGTACCGGTTTCGAATTTTTGACAGGGTGAGTTACCTGGATAAGATTTTTCCGGTGTTTTCCTTTATCCTGAAAGACGAATGTTTTGTAACTCCAAGCTTTGTAAATACATATTGTGATTGCCAATAGC
Organism: Mantis religiosa; assembly: GCA_030765055.1. Lineage (NCBI taxonomy): Eukaryota > Metazoa > Arthropoda > Insecta > Mantodea > Mantidae > Mantis > Mantis religiosa. Next base: position 265,619,375 of record CM060947.1, on the reverse strand, counting down.
ATCACCTAATGGGGCAGCACAATTAGAACTAGGCAGGCATTCTACTAAAATTAAAATCTTGTCAAGGGCAATGAAATATTTATACAGAATCACTAACTTAGAAGATGGAAATATAACTAAAGAATGTTTTCATATTCATAAGAGAAGTAACTGGGATGGGTCTTGGGCACATAAAATGTATGACTTGTTGAAGCAGATATGTATGGGTCATTCTTGGATAAATGCAGAGTATGGGTATAGAGGCTTCTGGAAAGAAGTTAAGCTAAGATTAGAAGATATTGACAGACAAGACATTTTTGCCAATACAAGTGACAAAGGCTCACTAAGATTATACAGAGAAATAAAAACAACCTGGGGGAGGGAAGGATATATAGATATATGTAGTAAGGTAGGGCGAGAAGGTTTTGTTTGGGCGAGAACAGGAGTGAGAAATGTCAAAGGTATAGGTTAAGAGAGGGAGCTAGATAAATGTCCATTGAGTGGAGAAGAGAATGCAGATTTCCATTGTATATTAAATTGTAGTCAAACAAAGATATGGAGAGAGCAGGCCTGGCTACGTAAATGGGGCAATTTGGGGGCTGAAGTTGTAATTAGAAAAATGTTGTCAGTAAAAGGAGAAAAGAACAGGAGAAATATAGGGAATTATTTAGGGAAAGTTAAAGAGAGATGGCTAAGAACAATTAAGAGAAAAATGTAGTGTGGAATAGGTGAAATGGCAGAAAGTATATAAAGGAGCAGAGGGCCTCCTATACACAAAAACCTAGGGTTAGGTGTATGGGGACCGAATTACTATTCAATGGTGGGCACCATGATAGGTTTTTCAGGATTTTGGAATATATGGCATATTTGAGTATGGATTTTATAATTGTCATCTTGATTTTGTATTTCCATTTGTTGATGTAAAAGGAAATAAGTTACTAATTACTAACTCCAAGCTCTATGGATCCTAGGCTCATTTGAGCATCATATCATCCATTCCATTCATCGTCCGATATGACTTAACGTTGGAGGATGCAAATTACAAAAAAGCACGATAATGCGCGGCGGGATATTGCGAACATTGTTGCGTGAAATGCATCCCTTACCCTCTCTATTGTCCGGATTTAGCTCCATGTGACATTTTCTATTCCCTAACTTGAAGAAACGCCTTTGTGGGACACATTATCCATCATCAGAAGCAGTGGTGAAGGCTACGGAGGCGAGTTTGAAGGATCTCTCAAAAAATGATTTCCAGGATGTCTTTGAAGACTGACAGAAACGCTGGGACAAGTGCATCGCATTCAGGGAAGACTATTTTGAGAAGGACCATCAAAAGTATGATGAGTAAAGGTAAGTTGTCAAAAAGTTTGTAATAATTCTTTATTGAACAGCTCTCTTAATTTAGCACTGAGCCTAACAGTTTTTGTGAGAAGATATGTGAAAATTTTCTTGTTATTTTTTGTCACAAATCTTTATTTTTATAATACTTGTGCTCACTTTAAATATTTGACTTATTAGTTTCCATTAAATTTACCCGTCAGCTGTTTTTGTCTATTGTCTACGCATAACCTGAAAGGTCGTCGCCAGCAGTAGATTCATCAAACACTGAGATATTGGAGACTTTATCAAAAGTGTCGCTCTCTGTTGGTGTTTCGTTGCAAGTCTGTCCCCAAATTAAAGCCACTTTACCACACGAGTCTATTGAATTCGCTCCCTGCCAGGAATGAAGTGGGTCTCGGTTCATCACTTGACTTTTAAGAGGATCCTCAGATATATTAATAGCCACTTTCAACTCTTGAGGAGTGGTGTCCAGACTGGCATTGTCCAGGGTCTAATTGGCCACCAGAAGTCCTCGTCTTGTTGAATACAAACAAAAGGCTCGAGGACATTTCAAGTTTTCTACTTCAAAACTTCAGTGAAGAAGAGACATTCACAGTGTAGAGGACATATCGATTCTATCTACAAACAAAAACCAGTGATATATTCGGATTTAACTGAATGCACAACCTCGAATGTTGCACTCTAAGGTTTACAGACAGTTCAGTTCAAAATTTGTTTCCAATGTTCTGTAGTATCAACGTCCCAGTGTTTTGAAGTCGTAATACCAAATACCTAAGCCGATGACATTCAAAAACAATTGATTTGAACATTTTATGTCATTTATCTACACTTCGACCCATATAAATCTGAACCACTTCAATTCTTCCTAACGTTTGAACCAATATTAGGACACTTCCGGAACTTTAGGAGAATAAAATACACAATTAGCAGATTATTTTACACTATTTATATCTCAGAGAAAATGTTGGGAGTGTCCTCTTTCAGCATCTCTACAAGTGGGGACCAAGCAAAAGACCGAACTCCGAAAGCACTGCCATTCGTAGTCCTATTGCATAGTTCTCACGCCAGATGGTGTTAGTAGAGACCTTCATGAAACAGCTGTGCAGACGGCATCAGTGTAGAGCTGAACGTGCAAGTGTGGTATTGTGTTTCTCTGCCCCAAATTCCACTTTAGAGGCCGAAGGATAGAGTGGACAAATTCTATCAAGTACCTGGGCGTTCAATTTGATAGAGGCCTAAATTTCCGGGGACACATCAAGGAACTATCGGTACGGGTACAGGGGGCTATTGCCTCTCTGTACCCAATGCTGGGTTCGCGCTCGATGCCAGTACATTTAAAGCTACACATCTTTCGAGCGCTGATAATCCCACTCATGTTGTACGCCTGTGAAACCTAGGGCATGGCTGCAGATAGCTGGATAGCATACCTTCAGCGTGCACAGAATACAGGACTCCGATCCATCTATTCTGTGGGTCGTTCTTTCCCCGTGAGGTTGCTTCACGAAGCTTCCCTTCTCCCATACGTGGAGGACGAAATTAGGCGCCGGGCGACAAAATTCTACGCTCAAATTCCAGCTCACAGAAGCACCCTGGTTCGGTTTCTAGGAGATTACGACGCTACGAGACGCCGCTTCAGGCTTTACCAGGCACCCCTATGGCATGCGGCCACCCGAGGTAACCAAGGAGTTAATCCAAGCAGCAGCGAAAGCTCAACTCCAAAATCTCCAAATGAGCTGTTTGGCTAAATAATTTACGCCATTTTAATTTAGTAAAACACCAGAGTGTAAACAATAAAGTGGTTTGGCATCCTGTATAAAATAAAGAGGAGCAAAAAGCTACCTCATCAAAATTTCCTCATTACAATAATCCCATCTCATTCTGTAATCATAAAAATTATCAACCTACGGTCAGACCCAAAACCTCTGTGGGTACGCAGCAAAAACCTTCTGGCTGTTAACAGCCTGTCAGTATCGAGTTGAAGTTGTTTCTCTGACTGTTGGCGGGCTTCCTCTGCGAAGTCGTTATGGCAACTTTAAAAGAAAAAAGGTTGTGTGTGAAATTTTGTTACCTGCTTAAAACCTGCAACGGAGACACACCAAATGCTTCACGGAGCTTTCCAGGAGGACGCTATGAGCCGCACATGGGTTTTCAAGTGGTTTGTGAGCTTTAAACGTGGTGAGATGTGTGTTGAAGACCAAGCTTGTTCTGGACGCCCTTCAACATCGCGAAATGAGCAGAACATTGACAAGGTCCGCCGAGGATCGTCGCCAAACGATCGACCAAATTTCAGCAGCTGTAGGAATCATTTGGAGCTCGTACTAGCGGATTTTGAGGAAGGATTTGCACATGAGACGTGTTGCTGCTAAATTTGTTCCGCACCTTCTCACACAGGAGCACAAAACCATCCGCATGAATGTGTGTCAGGACTTGAAAACAGATTGCACGTGATCCAAACTTCTTGATAAAGTCATTACACAGGATGAGAGTTGGTGTTAAGGGTATGACCCAGAAACCAAGCAAGCGTCAAGCCAGTGGAGGACTTCCAACTCTCCCAGACCAGAGAAACCAAGACAAGTGAGGTTAAATGTGAAGACGATGATCATTGTGTTATTTAATGTTCGTGGAATTGTGCATCGGGAATTGGTAACCCCTGGCCAGACTGTTAACCAGCACTTTTGCTTGGATGCTTTAAGGTGGGTGCGAGAGGATGTGAGGAGGAAGGGCTCGGAACTTTGGCGATCAGGTGACTGGTTTCTGCATCACGACAACGCTCAAGCACACACAGCCTTACGAGTGACCCACTATTTGGCATCTCAGAGGTGGTCTGTCGTTTCCCATGCTCCGTATTCGCCGAAACTAGCACCGTGCGGCTTTTTCCTATTTCCACGAATGAAAAGAACGCTTAAAGGTGAGCGTTATGACGATGTGGAGGCGGTAAAAACAGCTTCGCAAAGGGCACTGGACAATAAGAAACCTGAAGAATTTCAAACATGCTTCCAACAGTGGGAAAAGAGACTTGACATGTTCATCGCATGTAACGGAGAGTATTTTGAAGGTGACTGAAGTAGTTTTGTAAAAAGGTTCACTAATAGTTTTATGACTACAATCTGGCTTCTTTTGGGCCTCCCCCTCGTATACGAGGGCTATCCAGAAAGTAGATTACGTTTTGGAATAAAAAGTAAACAAAGTATAGGAAACAAATTTTATTATATACATATGAAAGCCACACTCAAATACTACTTTTCGACATAGTCACCATTCAAATTAAGGCATTTATCGTAGCGATGTACGAGCTTGGAAATTCCTTTGTCGAAAAATTCGGCCGCCTGCGCCTTCAACCACTTCGTTACCTCTTCTTGCAGCTGTGCGTCGTCATCAAAACGCTGCATAGCCAGCCACTTCTTCATTGCTGGGAATAGGTGGAAGTCGCTCGGTGCCAGGTCGGGACTGTACGGCGGATGAGGAAACAACTCCCACTTAAAAAATTCAAGAACTTCACGAGTGACATTTGCCGTGTGGGGCCGGGCGTTGTCGTGAATCAACAAGATCTTAGAGCTCAACATTCCTCTGCGCTTGTTTTGAATGGCTCTTCTGAGTTTTTGGAGAGTTTGGCAATACCTTTGAGAGTTTATTGTAGTGCCTCTTTCCAGGAAGTCCACCAAAATCACACCTTTTCTGTCCCAAAAAACAGTCGCCATCATCTTCCTTGCCGACATTGTTTGCATGCATTTCTTGGGTTTTTGGGGAGAACTTGTGTGCCCCCACTGCATTGATTGCAATTTCGTTTCACAGTTCACGTGTTTCACCCATGTTTCGTCACCAGTAACGATGCGATCGAGTAAAGAGTCACCATCCTTATGGTAAACGTCCAAAAAGTTCAACGCTGCAGCCATTCGCTGATTTTTGTGGTCCTCTGTCAAGATTTTTGGAATCCATCTTGCACAAAACTTGTGGTAACCAAGCTTTTCGCTGATGATTTCGTGCAACAAACTTCGCGAAATTTGTGGAAAACTCAAAGAAAGTTCCGTTATTGTGAACCTTCGATTTTCACGGACATTAGCATCGACTTTTTCGACAAGTTCGGCAGTCACTATGCTGGGTCTCCCACTTCGATCTTCGTCGTGAACATTGGTTCGGCCATTTTTAAATCTGATGACCCACTGACGCACTCCACATTCAGTGATAATGTTGTCCCCATACACTTCACAAAGCTGCCGATAGATTTCTATCGGTTTACAGTTTTTTGCAGTCAGAAACCTTATTACTGCACGCACCTCGCAGCTCGCGGGATTTTCAATTAACGCAGACATTTCAAACCGTCACAGTATCTGAACGGAGCACAGAACGAACCTCTCACTAGCACGGCTAGATGCCGACTGAGCTGCGCAACGCTCTGACCCCAAGATGGCCGCGCTAGCCCCGCCCCTAGCGGAAACAGACGAAAACGTAATCTACTTTCTGGATAGCCCTCGTATATTTGCACTCGTCTCACCATAGTTTATGAAGTTTTGTGGAGATTATCCTCAGCAATGTTACTTATTTCAGTTCGAATAGATTCCTTGAGATAATCAATTGTCCGTGGCCTATTCTTGTACAATTTTTAGATACCCCTACAAGAAAAAATCCAGTGAGGTATTGTCAGGGGTATCTGGGGAGCCACAGCACTTTTGAGATTATTCGATGATCAAAGAAACTGGTTACAAGTTCCAATAGAAGTATGGCATATGCTCCATCTTTCTGGAAATAACCCCCTCTCAATTCCATATCATCCAGCATCTCCACAAATGTATTTAAGATACCCATATAAACTTCAGTGTCTACAGTCATATCAAAGAAAGTGGGATCAACAATCCCAGAAGCTGACACCTCAAAGCATATTCCAACCTTTTCATCATGCAGTGGGGTTTCGTGGACCACAACAACCCTTATCTGGTGTTTTGTATGTTTATGTAACCATTCCTCATCTGTATACCACGTTATGGGCGTGGAATAAGAATATCCTGAAACCATCGACAGTAACTGATTCGTTTATCATAATCTACTTCTTTCATTTGTTACACCATATGCACACTGTAAGGTCACAGCTCTTTGACATGTTCCATATGAATACCTTGAATCCTGGCTCAATCGACACAACGATTTGTTTGGAGAATTCAATAGCCTTCTGCGAACATCTGTAACAGATGACGGTCTATGTTTCCACTCTCAGTTGTCTCTAGCTTTCTTGCGAGCGATAAAATTGTTGCCTTTGTCGGAACATCGTGCACATTAAATTCTCTTTGAAATTCCCGTTGTGTTGTTACCAAGGAATTTGTCTTCCAATATGTTTTCAAAATGTTCTCCTAGTGAGTGCTACAACTTGGAGGTTGTAATGTGTTCAAAAGCATTCTCAGAATCTGTTATGCGAGTAACATTCTTGTGCGAGAGGTCTCGTCAGAAAATGCAATTTGTATTGACAGGTGGGAAAGTCACGTCATAGCGTGTTAACGTGCCACGGCAATCTGTTCACAAACAAATCCTGCGGAACAGCTCTTCCGAATACTAAGAAGGTTTGCTGCCTTTAGCTGGAGTAGAGGATTACGAAAACAGTCAAGTTGTCAATTGTCAAACTGTCTAGTTGCTCGGTGTGTAGTGGGCAGTTAGTCTCTCAGATCTCTTTCCTTTCTTGCTTCGTCACTTGTCTACAGAGGGTCTTAGCGTAAAACAACTGACTACACATCTGTCGCTATACCTCACGGGTAGATGACAGCTTCTACGTTGTTCACAAAGATTTTACAGTACCTCTGCTTTTATACCTAACATACTGTTTTGAGCAACTTGGCAAACAAGAAAAAACCCACCAAATTGGTCGGTACATGAGATTTGAACTTTTGAACACTGCAATGCAGGTCACATACATTACTACATAAGCTATTTAATTTCGTTAAATAAGTAATTTCCTTATTAAATATATCAATCGGTCTAAACAACCTCGTTGCCAACGTTACAAGCACTAGATATCACTATGCTTTTTCCAGTACTACCAAAATATGAAAATGAAATAAACCTAATAACAGAATCGACTGCCGGTATTTCAAATTTCATTACGCGATGTTTACTTTTTAAAATAAATATTTTTTCCCCAAACCTTTAAATCTATCAGACCATTTAATTGTTTTAATAATTTAACTTCAGGATTTATTTCATGGTTAAATGACCAAAAATGATATGCTACGACCGATATATCAGATTCTATATATTTAATTTTACGAAAATGTTCTTTCGTTCCTGTTTCCAAATTACGTTTTGTCTCTCTCATTTAAACTTTATTACAATATAAACACTTAAATTGACAAATACCAGATTTTTTATTATTATGAATTTTATCTCTTTTTAGAGAAATGTAGTAAATTTTTAATACTATATTTATTTTGAGGCGCTAACCTTATACAAAGGTTGTTCAATAAAGACTGATCACAACTTATTTTGACAACGTACGCTTACTGATCCTCATAATTTTGATGGTTCTTCACATAATAGTCTCCCCTAAATGCGATGCACTTGTCCCAGCGTTTCTGCCAGTCTTCAAAGACATGCTGGAAACATTTCCTGAGAGATCCTTCAAAATCGACTCCGCAGCCTTCACCGCTGCTTCTGATGATCGATAATGCCTCCCACGAAGGCGTTTCTTCAAGTTAGGGAAAATAAAAAAGTCAAATTTGTCTAAATCCGGATTATAGGGAGGGTGAGGGATACACTTCACGTTGAATTTGCAAGTTATTCAGCAAAAACACGGCAATATACGGCCGCGCATTATCGTGGTGCAGCATCCACCTGCTTCTAGGAAATGTGGTCTTTCGCACCTGCTATGGACTTGCAATGTTTTCAGCCTATTCCTGTAGTATTGTTCAGTAATTGATGTGTGTGTAGGTACAGCATGCTGATAAATTATTCCATGAATATAAAAGAATGAGATGACCATAACTTTCCAAGCAGAAGCAACCACTTTTGCTTTTTGGGGGTTGGTGATGAAGAAGATTTCCACACTGAGCTTTGCTGTTTGCTCTCAGGATCATATGATGTAACCAAGTTTCATCAGCAGTAATTACGTTTGAAAGAAACTCCGTATCTTCCTCTAACATCAACTTTAACTACATGCAGACCTGCATGCCAATGTCCTTTTGTTGGGGAATCAATAGTCTTGGAACCCATCGTGCGCAAACACGTCTCATGTGTAATTCTTCTGTCACCATCATATAGCTGGCACCCAATGAAATGCTCAATATTTCAGAAAGTGATCTTAAGGTAATTCGTCGATCCTCTCTCACAATGGCAGCAGCAGTGCTAATGTTTGCCTCCGTAAGAGCGGTAACTGGAGCACCGGGTCCACCTTCCTTTGTAATTGATTGTCTCCCCTCTTTAAACATTTTAAATCACATTCGAGCTGTGCTGTAGGGAAGAACAGGCTCTCCATAGGCCTCCTGTAACATTGTATAGGCCTCAACTGAAGATTTTTTGAGACGAAAGCAGAATTTCAATGCCGCATATTGTTCCTCGCGTGTTACCTCCATTGAAGCGGTAGGCGATACTGAACATGTCTGAACTTGCATGCTTCTCACAGGTGGGTACCAGGAGTACCAGCAATGAAACTACTACGGCGTGTTTTGTTTTAAGCTAAGATAATATGATAAGAATTAATTTTAGACCAATAAAAAATATGATCATTCTTTATTGAAAAGTCCTCGTACCAAATCGTTCAAAAAATTGTAAAATATTTTATTAATTCAAAGATGATAAGTAAACTTTTTTAAAATTATAATCTCTTTTATTTTGTTAAGGGTAGAAAATCATTACCATTTTTTGATATTTAAATTTGTCAATGTTTTAGGTACAAAGTCTTTATTAAAAATAAGCCTTTTAATACATAGTGACATCTAGTGACCCTAACGTTGGCGACGAAGATGTTTGAGCTGATGATGTGAAATGGTATTCACGAAACTCCGATTCCCATGCATTAATTTTCATCCATTTCTTTAGGATTAGTGAAGTATTATGTTATAAATTATTTTATTTGTATAGTGCTTTGTATATATTTGTAATCCCAAAGAATTATATATTAAAACTGCTACTAAACATTGCTTTAACTCCCTCATATCCAACAGGCAGAGAAATTAATGGATGTCATGTTAATATTTGGCACCAATTTCACCAATATACCATATTTACATTTCTGAATAATTATTATTTATGTTCATCATCCTGCTAAGGTACTCACGAAGATTTTTATAAAATAGTCACTGCTATAAGCGTTATTAATGCTATGTCGTTCTTTTGAAGACCTATCGATATTCAAGTGTTTCTCGCAATCACACAGAGTATGTGATTTTAAGATCAGGACATAGCGTTCAGTTATTAAAACAGTTGACTACCTCTATTCACTTTGAATCTGTAAGTATTTATCTCGAGTAAAATAAAGTAGGTAGAGAGATAGAAGTTTGTAAGAATAGTTTGCATGTCCACTAATAAGCGATAGAGGGATAGTCAACAAAGTTTTTTATTACTTTTTTATTTGAGTTTGTGAAATAATGGATGACAATGTCAGTAAAAGCTTCAAGGGGAAACAGAATAACAAAAAAGCTTTGAGGGCCTTATAAGCAAAAACAATGGAAGTCATGTCATAAACAATTGAACAGTAAAAACGACAAAAAGTGCATAGAAGTTGCTTCTGGCACAAGGCACATGACACAAACAGAATACAACGTTGTCTGTTGTTCTGATTGATGGATTTGACGTCACCGCCATTTCTATTTTTCAGACAACTGTAATTAGTAACGAGCTGTAAGCATTTGCTTCTAAATATAAGTGATTAAAGTAGCTTGGTTGTGTCAGTTCATAAAGGCTGGGGGAGATAATCGCTTAAAAATCTTCGTGTTGCATCCTTGGAAGATACCAACTTTACAATACTAAATTTGTGTGTGGAGAAGGTTCCTTGTTACCCACGCCAGCTGGTCATAACGAGTTTTCTGCAGTAGAAGGTAAATAGACATGAAACATTACACATGTTTGGTACTGTATGAAGTAATAACGGCAACGAGAGAGGTCTCCACAATACACAGCGCTGGAATGAAACGTTGAGTAATAACAAGAGAAGGTCGTGATGCATGGCTGAGACTTAAGGAGCACCACTTCAGAGTTGAAACCGCGGGCCAGCAAGATTACTGTCACTCCGTCATGTACAGTCTTAACAAAAACGTTTTGATACAGCAATTTGAGTCTCACGAGTAATGTGGTACCTTTGTATGACTTTCTCAACTACAAGGTTTTTACACCAGCCACTTGGTGTTATGACAACACGCTATGACAATTAAATCTTTCGCACCTATATACTTGACGATATATCCCAAGAGGTAAATGTATCCTAGCGTCCCCACCACATACTCAAATGGCACAGAGCTCAAATCTCGGTCAGGATATTAAGCTTCCGGGGTTCTCACTTATCCTGAAAGATGAATGAATGCAAACTCTAAGCTCTATGTACCCTGTACCCATTTGAACATCATTTCATTCATTGTCCGATATGACTTAACGTTGGAGGTTTTCTCTTACCATGAAAGATGAATGTCTGGTAACTCTAAGCTCTATGTACCCTGCACTTATTTGAACATCATTTCATTCATTGTCCGATATGACTTAACGTTGGAGGTTTTCTCTTATCCTGAAAGATGAATGACTGGTAACTCTAAGCTCTATGTACCCTGTACTTATTTGAACATCATTTCATTCATCGTCCGATATGACTTAACGTTGGAGGTTTTCTCTTATCCTGAAAGATGAATGTCTGGTAACTCTAAGCTCTATGTACCCTGCACTTATTTGAACATCATTTCATTCATTGTCCGATATGACTTAACGTTGGAGGTTTTCTCTTATCCTGAAAGATGAATGTCTGGTAACTCTAAGCTCTATGTACCCTGTACTTATTTGAACATCATTTCATTCATCGTCCGATATGACTTAACGTTGGAGGTTTTCTCTTATCCTGAAAGATGAATGACTGGTAACTCTAAGCTCTATGTACCCTGTACTCATTTGAACATCATTTCATTCATCGTCCGATATGACTTAACGTTGGAGGTTTTCTCTTATCCTGAAAGATGAATGACTGGTAACTCTAAGCTCTATGTACCCTGTACTCATTTGAACATCATTTCATTCATCGTCCGATATGACTTAACGTTGGAAGTTTTCTCTCATCCTGAAAGATGAATGTCTGGTAACTCTAAGCTCTATGTACCCTGTACTCATTTGAACATTATTTCATTCATCGTCCGATATGACTTAACGTTGGAAGTTTTCTCTCATCCTGAAAGATGAATGTCTGGTAACTCTAAGCTCTATGTACCCTGTACTCATTTGAACATCATTTCATTCATCGTCCGATATGACTTAACGTTGGAAGTTTTCTCTCATCCTGAAAGATGAATGTCTGGTAACTCTAAGCTCTATGTACCCTGTACTCATTTGAACATCATTTCATTCATCGTCCCTCATGACTTAACGTTGGAAGTTTTCTCTCATCCTGAAAGATGAATGTCTGGTAACTCTAAGCTCTATGTACTCTGTACTCATTTGAACATCATTTCATTCATCGTCCGATATGACTTAACGTTGGAGGTTTTCTCTTATCCTGAAAGATGAATGTCTGGTAACTCTAAGCTCTATGTATCCTGTACTTATCTGAAAATCATTTCATTCATCGTCTGATATCACTAATCGTTGGAGGTTTTCTCTCATCCTGAAAGATGAATGTCTGGTAACTCTGAGCTCTATGTACGCTGTACTCATTTGAACATCATTTCATTCAGCGTCCATTATTACCTAAGCGGTTAAGATGATATTAAATTAAGTAAAGAAAACTTTTATATCTTGTTTAACTTGGAGGATGTAGTTGAATATGTGATTGTAAATATATTGTTAAAAGTTAGTAGAGAAATTTACAAGATTTAATGGATCAGGTTTCTTTTTCCTCTGATATTGTGACAACGTTAGAGGCCAGTAAATTTTGCAGCGATCACAATAACGATAGTTTATTCAACAGCAGTGATCTTCTGCAGAAAGCGTGAATTAATATTCGTTCATTAAAGCAAGTTATGTATGAAATGATCTCAAATCGATATAACGTTTAGCTTTTCACTTACTGTATTTTATGACCTGGAAACAACATTATTATCCACAGCCTGTCACAAAGGACCGGCAACAATATCGGCCTTTACACTCGATTTCCAAAATAAACTTTACGGCTGTTCCCGCGGCCCCCCAATTGTTTTATTCTACCTCGGGTTTGCAGCTGTGAATTTGACAACTTTTGTTTGGGCGTTTAAATAATACGTTTCAATAACTGACCGAGGACTGATATCATTTTATTTTGTTATTCATTTGAGTAATTATTTGCTTTGTGAGTTACCAAATATATTTTGTTTATTTTATTTTATTGCATTTTATGTCCTATCTCCTTCTGAGTGAGGTATACGCATTTAAGCTGTGTAATTGAATCCATACGAACTATTAACTATTAGTGTCTGTACTAGAACTTATAGTGCAGTTATCCTTCACGCGAACAATTGACGGTGTAGAGAGCAGTAGCGATTGTATATCGACTCCCGTCTCTCGGCTGTTTCCCGGGATTAAATAATAAGTGTTAAATGATGAAGTCTGGGCTTCAAGTACTTATGATAGTAAGTCGCCACAAACGGTGTATCTCAAATGCGAAAGCCCCTAGTGGTTTATAGGGGAAATATATGTGTCAAATGGAGAATTTAATATCAGAACAGCGCGTTGGCCATAATACCTCAATGGGTTACAGCGACTGGACATAAACCAGGAGATCCGTAGTTCAAATCCCGGCCATGGCATTGAATTTTTCATGTTGACTCTATCAAAACCCTTATCCTACATACGGCTACTGTTAAGAAGTGATAAATTTCAATCAGCTAACTAAAAAACAAAGTCGAATGCTTTGGGTTATGTTTGTGAGCGTAAATGTCATAAAGTGACCTGGGTATTCGTGCGAAATTCAAATTACATCATTATTTCAAGATTTGGCAGATGAGGTAGATGCAGGGGGAAGAACTGATGCAGTGGTAATTGACTTTTCTAAAGCTTTCGATGTAGTGCCACATAGTTTACTTATTTGTAAGCTAGCTAATACAGGAATTGACAAACGCGTAGTATTATGGGTTAAACATTTTTTTAAAGGGAGAACTCAAAAAGTTAAAGTAGGTAAAGAGCTCTCCGATAAGGGAACCTTAAGTTCGGGTGTGCTGCAAGGCTAAGTACTAGGACCTTTGCTGTTTTTCGTTTTTGTTAATGATATTGCTGTTAATATTAACTGCCAGATAAGGTTGTTTGCAGACGATTGTATCATTTATAATAAAATTCAGAATACAGTGCATGAAACCGCTCTTCAGGATGATTTAAATGAAATCTGTAATTGGGCTGCAGCTAACAAAATGTCAATTAATGCCAAGAAAAGTAAGTCCATTGTTTTTAGTAGTACTAAGAGCAAAATTATTGTTAACTATCACAGGGGAGGGGTGCAAATTCCACAGGTGGACAGCTGCAAATACTTGGGAGTGTACCTGGCAAGTAATGCTGGATGGGACGAACAAGTAAACTCCACATCTAGGAATGCGTGGAAGGCATTACATTTCGTAATGAGAATATTGAAAAAGGGGAGCGCTAGGTCCAGGGAAATTGCCTACAAGGCCTTAGTGCGGCCGGTTATGGAATATGGAGTAGCATGCTGGGACCCGTATAGAGTTAACCAAATCGATCCATTAGAAAAAATACAGAAGAGGGCACTAAAATTCATAAAAAGAGGCAAGTATTTTGTGCCTATAAAAGGAGATGAGACCAAATGGGAGGAATTAAGAATTAGGCGTAAAAAACATAGGTTGCTAGCATTATTCAAAGCTAATGCTGGTGTAAAGGCATGGGTGGACGTTAGTGTAAGGTTAGATAATCCGGATTATTATGGACGAAACGATCATAGGTATAAAATTAAGGGTAGAAGATACAGAACCGTCGTAGGAAAATTTTCTTTTGTTAATAGAACCATTGAGGAATTGAATGAATTGCCTGTAGCAGTCTTTCAGGGCTGTCCCCTGTCGCTGAAGAAATTTAGAAAAAATGTAGATGCCGAAGGTGCAAACGATGATTTGCGAAACATGTCCTCGAAATAGGTACGAAAGTGAAGCAGATGTGTAATAAATACGACTCATCTAAAAATTAATAATTATTTCGCTTCACTGTGGTGTTCCAATACAGTTAAATCTCGATAGATGGTTATAGTTTAACTTTTAAATTATAATGGTGTATAATATATAAATATAGAAGTAATTAGATATGTTTTAAGTGACTAAAGTTAAAATAATATCATGTTTGTATTGTTTATTGTGTTATTGTAAATCTAGTATTGTAATTTGATCTGTATTCTTAACTCTGCCACCGAGTAGTACCTAATTGCAGTGAATAAATACATGCATACAAATCTTAGCAGTTGGAAGTTATATTACAATGTGCGTAATACACATTGCGTATTTCTACAATGAAAAATCTGTTTAGGTAAACTCAAAATCTGAAAATCAAATCTTGGTAGAGTAAGTTCATTTCTCATATTGAAGTTTTTATTCCGACATATAGCTAAGCTTTGATCTTGTACTCTTTGTGTTTGATTATTTTCTTTTCGAAAGAGTTTCAGAAGTGCATCGGGAAGTTTAGGACAGTCATTTCACAAGCAGCCCACCTGGGTCAACGGGAATAAAGTTTACTTCACTGAAGACGCATGAAAAAGCTCTTTTCCCGTTGAAGTTATTTCACTTCAGACAGAAAGACGACCTACTTTGATGTAATGAGCAAAACTCCTATTCAGAAACTCTATTTTGTTTGGAACAAAGTGAAGGATCAAAGAAGGCCTCCAGATGGTCCGCAGATCAGCTGTTTTCCTTTCTGCAAGATAGAGTTATATTCCAGGAACCCAAACGGGTTGGACACTCCTCTTTTAGCACCTTGTTCCTTTACATAGAGTAATGCTTTTGTATACAAGGGTAAAAGCTTGGTGCGTAACAGCACATTAAAAACTACACTCGCCTCTTAGCGGATGTGGAGCAAAGAAAGGAGGAAAATGGCAAAAGCAGCAGGAAGAGATAAATGTAAAAGAGGGTTAAAAATATAAAAGGAGATAATGGAGAATTTGGGATGGGGGGCAGGTTAATGTGCAGTTAATTCTGTGCCGAGTCACAAAGGGGTAACCTGAACGCCTTCCTATTTACATGTAGATACGTGCTTTTACGGTTTTGGAAAATATTTGCTTAAGAAACTCACTCCGTAAAGGAAAACAACCGAGAGCTTGGAAAAGGCAAATGAATAACGATATATGTCAGTACAAATGCATAGTCTTACGTTCTCTGCTACAAACGCAAATTTGTTGAATTATTTCATTCCATCTGGGCATTCATACACAAGTTGTACTGTAAACACATTTTAGACAGTTGATAGTGTATAAAAGTGGTCCTTTATTAGTTTATGACTGCGCTAAAAGTTGAAAATTCTTTCGCTTAGTGCTTGAAAGCTTATACACGCCAACTTTGGTTTATCCTCTTATTCAAGTAGGCCGTGAATGTGAGCTACTTAATACTTGTACAAAATGGCCGTTCATTTGAATGTAAACATGGATTACACTCAACATATCGGATTGTTACAAGCAGAAAAGAGAGTGAAATAATAATTTTTACCCAAAAAAACCAATAAAGCAATTCGACATTGCAAACAACAAGTTCCTGGACTAATAAAGAATATACAAGATATACTGAAAATGTTTTGTTAGCATTTTTTTATGAAAAACCTAAAAGCTACCCAGTGATACTACCCTGTCTTAATGTAAACAAGAACCAAGACAGCGGTAACTGCTACAAACTAATACCATTTTAGAAGCAATATTTCAGCTTTCTCTAAAGTAGACTGGGATTCAAATAGCATTTTTGTTCCGTAACTTTCGTTTTATTCCCTTATGTAGAATATAATAGTATTCTAAAATTAATTTTTTAACATTTACGTCCTACAACGTTAAGTCATATTGGACGATGAATGAAATAATGTTCGAAATGAGTACAGGTTACACAGAGCTTAGAGTTACCAGACATTCATCTTTCAGGATAAGAGAAAACCTCCAACGTTAAGTCATATCGGACGATGAATGAAATGAAGTTCAAAAGAGCACAGGTTACATAGAGCTTAGGGTTACCACACATTCATCTTAAAGGATAAGAGAAAACCTCCAACGTTAAGTCATATTGGACGATGAATGAAATGAAGTTCAAATGAGCACAGGTTACATAGAGCTTAGTATTACCAGACATTCATCTTTCAGGATAAGAGAAAACCTCCAACGTTAAGTCATATCGGACGATGAATGAAATGATGTTCAAATAAGTGCAGGATACATAGAGCTTAGAGTTATCTGATATTCATCTTTCAGGATAAGAGAAAACCTTCAACGTTAAGTCATATCGGACGATGAATGAAATGATGTTCAAATAAGTACAGGGTACATAAAGCTTAGAGTTATCTGACATTCATCTTTCAGGATAAGAGAAAACCTCCAACGTTAAGTCATATCGGACAATGAATGAAATGATGTACAAATAAGTACAGGGTACATAGAGCTTAGAGTTACTAGACATTCATCTTTCAGGATAAGAGAAAACCTCCAACGTTAAGTCATATGGGACGATGAACGAAATGATGTTCAAATTAGTACAGGGTACATAGAGCTTAGAGTTACCAGACATTCATCTTTCAGGATAAGAGAAAACCTCCAACGCTAAGTCATATCGGACGATGAATGAAATGATGTTTAAATGAGTACAGGGTACATAGAGCTTAGAGTCAACAGACATTCATCTCTCAGGATAAGCGAAAACCTCCAACGTTAAGTCATATCGGACAATGAATGAAATGATGTACAAATAAGTACAGGGTACATAGAGCTTAGAGTTACTAGACATTCATCTTTCAGGATAAGAGAAAACCTCCAACGTTAATTCATATCAGACGATGAATGAAATGATGTTCAAATGAGTACAGGGTACATAGAGCTTAGAGTCACCAGACATTCATCTTTCAGGATAAGAGAAAACCTCCAACGTTAAGTCATATCGGACGATGAATGAAATGATGTTCAAATGAGTACCGGTTACATAGAGCTTAGAGTTACCAGACATTCATCTTTCAGGAAAAGGGAAAACCTCCAACGTTAAGTCATATCAGAAGATGAATGAAATGATGTTCGAAATGAGTACAGGTTACATAGAGCTTAGGGTTTCCGGACATTCATCTTTCAGGATAAGAGAAAACCTCCAACGTTAAGTCATATCGGAATGATGTTCAAATAAGTACAGGATACATAGAGCATAGAGTTACCAGACATTCATCTTTCAGGATAAGGGAAAACCTCCAACGTTAAGTCATATCGGACCATGAATGAAATGATTTTCTAATAAGTACAGGGTACATCGAGCTTAGAGTTACTAGACATTCATCTTTCTGGATAAGAGAAAATATACAACGTTAAGTCATATCGGACTATGAATGAAATGATGTTCAAAAAAGTACAGGATACATAGAGCTTAGAGTTACTAGACGTTCATCTTACAGGATAAGAGAAAACCTCCAACATTAAGTCATATCGGACGATGAATGAAATGATGTTCAAATGAGTACAGGGTACATAGAGCTTAGAGTTACAAAACATTCATCTTTCAGGATAAGCGAAAACCTTCAACGTTAAGTCATATCGGGCGATGAATGAAATGATGTTCAATCGAGTATAGAGTACATAGAGCTTAGAGTTACCAGACATTCATCTTTCAGGATAAGAGAAAACCTCCAAAGTTAAGTCATATCAGAAGATGAATGAAATGATGTTCGAAATGAGTACAGGTTACATAGAGCTTAGAGTTACCAGACATTCATCTTTCAGGAAAAGCGAAATCCTCCAACGTTAAGTCATATCAGAAGATGAATGAAATGATGTTCGAAATGAGTACCGGTTACATAGAGCTTAGAGTTACCAGACATTCATCTTTCAGGAAAAGGGAAAACCTCCAACGTTAAGTCATATCAGAAGATGAATGAAATGATGTTCGAAATGAGTACAGGTTACATAGAGCTTAGAGTTAGCAGACATTCATCTTTCAGGATAAGAGAAAACCTCCAACGTTAAGTCATATCGGACGACGAATGAAATGATGTTCAAATAAGTACAGGATACATAGAGCTTAGAGTTATCAGACATTCATCTTTCAGGATAAGGGAAAACCTCCAACGCTAAGTCATATCGGACGATGAATGAAATGATGTTTAAATGAGTACAGGGTACATAGAGCTTAGAGTCACCAGACATTCATCTCTCAGGATAAGAGGAAACCTCCAACGTTAAGTCATATCGGACAATGAATGAAATGATGTACAAATAAGTACAGGGTACATAGAGCTCAGAGTTACTAGACATTCATCTTTCAGGATAAGAGAAAACCTCCAACGTTAATTCATATCAGACGATGAATGAAATGATGTTCAAATGAGTACAGGGTACATAGAGCTTAGAGTCACCAGACATTCATCTCTCAGGATAAGAGAAAACCTCCAACGTTAAGTCATATCGGACAATGAATGAAATGATGTACAACTAAGTACAGGGTGCATAGAGCTTAGAGTTACTAGACATTCATCTTTCAGGATAAGAGAAAACCTCCAACGTTAAGTCATATGGGACGATGAACGAAATGATGTTCAAATGAGTACAGGTTACATAGAGCTTAGAGTTACCAGACATTCATCTTTCAGGATAAGAGAAAACCTCCAACGTTAAGTCATATCGGACGACGAATGAAATGATGTTCAAATAAGTACAGGATACATAGAGCTTAAAGTTACCAAACATTCATCTTTCAGGATAAGAGAAAACCTTCAACGTTAAGTCATATCGGACGATGAATGAAATGATTTTCAAATAAGTACAGGGTACATCGAGCTTAGAGTTACTAGACATTCATCTTTCTGGATAAGAGAAAATATACAACGTTAAGTCATATCGGACTATGAATGAAATGTTGTTCAAATACGTACAGGATACATAGAGCTTAGAGTTACTAGACGTTCATCTTTCAGGATAAGAGAAAACCTCCAACGTTAAGTCATATCGGACGATGAATGAAATGATGTTCAAATGAGTACAGGGTACATAGAGCTTAGAGTTACAAAACATTCATCTTTCAGGATAAGCGAAAACCTTCAACGTTAAGTCATATCGGGCGATGAATGAAATGATGTTCAAACGAGTACAGAGTACATAGAGCTTAGAGTTACCAGACATTCATCTTTCAGGATAAGAGAAAAGCTCCAACGTTAAGTCATATTGGACGATGAATGAAATGATGTTCAAATGAGTTCAGAATGCATAGAGCTTAGAGTTACCAGGCATACATCTTTCAGGAAAAGGGAAAACCTCCAACGTTAAGTCATATCAGAAGATGAATGAAATGATGTTCGAAATGAGTACAGGTTACATAGAGCTTAGAGTTACCAGACATTCATCTTTCAGGAAAAGCGAAAACCTCCAACGTTAAGTCATATCAGAAGATGAATGAAATGATGTTCGAAATGAGTACCGGTTACATAGAGCTTAGAGTTACCAGACATTCATCTTTCAGGAAAAGGGAAAACCTCCAACGTTAAGTCATATCAGAAGATGAATGAAATGATGTTCGAAATGAGTACAGGTTACATAGAGCTTAGAGTTACCAGACATTCATCTTTCAGGATAAGAGAAAACCTCCAACGTTAAGTCATATCGGACGACGAATGAAATGATGTTTAATAAATACAGGATACATAGAGCTTAAAGTTACCAGACATTCATCTTTCAGGATAAGGGAAAGCCTCCAACGTTAAGTCATATCGGACCATGAATGAAATGATTTTCAAATAAGTACAGGGTACATCGAGCTTAGAGTTACTAGACATTCATCTTTCTGGATAAGAGAAAATATACAACGTTAAGTCATATCGGACAATGAATGAAATGTTGTTCAAATAAGTACAGGATACATAGAGCTTAGAGTTACTAGACGTTCATCTTTCAGGATAAGAGAAAATCTTCAACGTTAAGTCATATCGGGCGATGAATGAAATGATGTTCAATCGAGTACAGAGTACATAGAGCTTAGAGTTACCAGACATTCATCTTTCAGCATAAGAGAAAACCTCCAAAGTTAAGTCATATCGGACGATGAATGAAATGATGTTCAAACGAGTACAGAGTACATAGAGCTTAGAGTTACCAGACATTCATCTTTCAGGATAAGAGAAAAGCTCCACCGTTAAGTCATATCGGACGATGAATGAAATGATGTTCAAACGAGTACAGAGTACATAGAGCTTAGATTTACCAGGCATACATCTTTCAGTATAAGAGAAAATCTCCAACGTTAAGCCATATCGGACGATGAATGAAATGATGTTCAAATAAGTACAGGGTACATAGAGCTTAGAGTTACCAGACATTCATCTTTCAGGATAAGGGAAAACCTCCAACGTTAAGCCATATTGGACGATGAATGAAATGATGTTCAAATAAGTACAGGGTACATAGAACTTTGAGTTATCAGACAGTCATCTTTCAGGATAAGAGAAAAACCTCCAACGTTAAGTCATATCGGACGATGAAAGAAATGATTTTCAAATAAGTACAGGGTACATAGAACTTAGAGTTATCAGACATTTATCTTTCAAGATAAGAGAAAACCTCCAACGTTAAGTCATATCGGACGATGAAAGAAACGTTGTTTATGTAAGTACAGGGTACATAGAGCTTAAAGTTACTAGACATTCATCTTTCCGGATAAGGACAAATTCCAGAATTGAACCTTATCCAGATAAGCCGCCCTGTCCGATATTCGAACTTGGGAGCTTTTCGAAGTAAGGGAGACAGTCTGCCAACTTTGCTGGTAATGAGAGCTAGTTCAAAGTTAACAAAAGTTACAAGCTATGAACTTACGTATCTTCAACATATGTAATATTGATTGGAATATTTTGCACCATGTTTTACAAAAATAAAGAGCCTTGGATATTTGAAGTTTAGGCCTACTTTTAAGGCAGGGAGATTTAATAGAGAAATTTAAATGGCGCATTTTTGTACAAGATTGGAGAAGGTAATGTGTGCTTAACACATTATTGCTTTCCATGAGACGTTAGGCAGAATCTGCTCTTGTTAGGATTGCTATATCAGCTGCGACACAAATCTTCCTCTCGTGTTTACTCAGTGAATAAATGAATGCGGGATGTTGGCTGCTGCGACAGTTGCAGGGAAACTTTACCCACATACAGAATGAGCGCTTAGACAAATGCTCTTCTCACATTGAGTTTTCTCGCGTGACAGATGTTCTGTAAAATTTCTACCATAGTGTAATATGGATCACAAGGAAACATGGCACCTGCAAAACAAACATATAAACAAATTGATTTTCAGAGGGACGTTGCACTATTTTTCAAACGTGCAGATAAAACAGAACCCATTTACCGCGTGTCATGATCGTTTGGAATACACTGCATCTGACAACACACGACTGTAACAAATTGGATGCTGGAGGCGAGATTACAAAACAACTGAAAATGTTTGTCTTTATGTAGCAAGTCAGTTGGGACACCTGGGTCCCTTAAGGCCATGGCAGCAAGTGCCTTTACCTCTGTTACATCATTTGGCTTCTTCTGCTCATTCTTGTAAAATTAATGTAATAAAAACCGACATTTTAACATACATTTTTGATAATCATGCTCACTGTTATTGCCCAGAACCGTCTCTTTTTCTCAGGAGGTTCCGAGTTCATAGAACGCGCAGGCTAAGTTCTTCCTTTAAGAATATTTCTTGCCAATATTGTCCCTTATCCTGAAAGATGACTGTCTGCTAAATCTAAGCTCTATGTACCCTGTACTTATTTGAACATCATTTCATTCATCGTCCGATATGACTTAACTTTGGAGGTTTTCTCTTATGCTGAAAGATGAATGTCTGGTAACTCTAAGCTCTATGTACCCTGTACATATTTAAACATCATTTCATTCATCGTCCGATATGACTTAACTTTGGAGGTTTTTTCTTATTCTGAAAGATGAATGTCTGGTAACTCTAAGCTCTATGTACCCTGTACATATTTAAACATCATTTCATTCATCGTCCGATATGACTTAACGTTGGAGGTTTTTTCTTATTCTGAAAGATGAATGTCTGGTAACTCTAAGCTCTATGTACCCTGTACATTTTTAAACATCATTTCATTCATCGTCCGATATGACTTAACGTTGGAGGTTTTCTCTTATCCTGAAAGATGCATGTCTGGTAACTCTAAGCTCTATGTACCCTGTACATATTTAAACATCATTTCATTCATCGTCCGATATGACTTAACATTGGAGGTTTTCTCTTATCCGGAATGATGAATGTCTGATAACTTTAAGCTCTATGTACCCTGTACTTATTTGTACATCATTTCATTCATCGTCCGATATGACTTAACGTTGGAGGTTTTCTCTTATCCGGAATGATGAATGTCTGATAACTTTAAGCTCTATGTACCCTGTACTTATTTGTACATCATTTCATTCATCGTCCGATATGACTTAACGTTGGAGGTTTTCTCTTATCCTGAATGAATAATGTCTGATAACTTTAAGCTCTATGTACCCTGTACTCATTTGAACATCATTTTAATTCATCGTCCGATATGACTTAACGTTGGTAGATTCCAATAGAATAAGTAAAGCTATTCATGTTATAGTTTCCCGTACATCATGTTAGAGTGGTAAACGAGCTGAACT
Source organism: Mantis religiosa (assembly GCA_030765055.1). Lineage (NCBI taxonomy): Eukaryota > Metazoa > Arthropoda > Insecta > Mantodea > Mantidae > Mantis > Mantis religiosa. The sequence continues at coordinate 265,596,143 of CM060947.1, read as the reverse complement.
TTGACTGGTATGTGCCTGTTTGGACACTAAGAGATTATTCCGTTATTTTCGATACTGGACATTCATTCATTCATTCATTCATATATGTGATATAAATTTTGTATTTTTCTCGGTATATACATGAGTAACCAAATTAATTGTTCCCTATTTTTTCAGCTGACCTGAGATGTTTTAACGGTGACGGTAATATTGTACATACAATTTTCTTTAGAAGTTCTGTAAATTTACTTGGCTATGCATGTAAGACGCTACCAAATGCTACAATTACCTGACCTAAAAGTGTTGAAGGAACGAAAGCACCTTCAAATGTTTCACTCAAGGCCACCAAATGCTACAATTACCTAACCTAAAAATGTTGAAGGAATGAGAGCACCTTCAAATGTTTCACTCAAACCTCAAACAGTAGATAAACTGAAACCGACGTTTTTCCAAAGGAATTCTGCTCAGAGGTTCAAACTTGGTCTATTGTGCTTTCAGATAATCCAAAAGTTATTCGTCTAATGCATGCGTTTATGGTTAAGTATATATGGACATTTGAAAATAATCAGAACAAAGTACAGTAGAGACATTTCCTTATTAATGGAATAATGAAAAAGAGAAATAAAGAACACATATAGTATCCATTCATATAAACATAGTTAAACATTAAAAAGTAAAGATATGCAATATAGAATGCAAAATAAGTATTCATCTACATACTGAAAATGGTGTAGAATATTACGGTTAGTACTTAATAGGCCCTCCATTCCCCTTTATAATCTCTTGTATTCCCCTTGGCAAAGATTGTGTTGTTTCCACTGTAATGTTACGTCATTCCTCTAGTAGAGCTTTCTTTAGATCCTTCATATTACGAGACATGTTTTTTAAGTCAGTTCCGTTTTCTGAATCCACCGCCACAGCGCCACCTTCGGCGTTCCGCGCATGCCAGCTGGTTACCTACATCTCTTGTATACGCACTGACACCATTACAGTTTGATTCTTCATTGTATACGTTGGTTACTGAGTGCTTAAGTAGCCTCCGACAATCGTGAGCCCCGCCGATTGTGAAGTACGGGCTGTTATACGATTTCTTAATGCTAAAGGCGTAAAACCGACCGATATTCATCGTGAGATCTGTGAAGTTTACGGACAAAACATTATGAGTGATGGAATGGTAAGGAAATGGGTGAGAGCATTTAAAGATGGCCGCACAAATGTGCATGATGAAGAACGGAGCGGGCGTCCTTAGGTCATTACTGAAGATTTGGTGCAGAAAGTGGACGAAAAGGCGAAAGAAAAAAGACGCTATACAATTTCATCATTGTGCGACTATTTTCCTCAATATTCTCGTAGTGTTTTGTATCGCATTGTGTCCGAGAACTTGAAGTACCGGAAATTGTGTTCCGAAAATGTTGACGGATTTGCACAAAACCCAACGTTTATGCAGTGCATTGACTTTCCTTGAGCGGTACCACAATGAAGGTGAAGACTTTTTAGACCAAATTGTTACTGGTGACGAAACATGGGTGGCCTAAGTCACACCAGAATCTAAACAACAATTCATGGAATGGCAACATTCATCATCAACCACAAAAGTCAAGTTTAAGTAAACAATTTCTGCCCGGAAAGTCATGTACACAGTTTTTTGGGACAGAAAAGGAGTATTGCTAGTGGAGTTTCTGCCTCGTAATGAGACAATCAATGCAGCGTCTTATTGTGAGACATTGAACAATCTGCGCCGTGCAATCCACAACAAAAGACGTGGCAAGTTGAGTAAGAGTATCGTGTTGCTGAATGACAATACCCGGCCACATGTGGCTAATCGGACCAAAGATCTCATCAAATCTTTTCAATGGGAAACTCTAGATCAGCCTCCATACAGCTTTGATGTGGCGCCCAGCGACTACCATTTGTTCCTACACTTGAAGAAACATCTGGGCGGTCAGCGTCTTCAAGACGGTAACGAAGTCAAAACAGTTGTGATACAGTGGTTAACACGTCAGGCGGCAGAATTTTATGAGGAGGGTATTCAAAAACTGGTGCCACGTTATGACAAGTGCCTCAATATTCACGGAAGTTATGTAGAAAAGTAGATTAAGGTACAGGCTTTCATGTAAAAATAAAAAAATTGCGATGCCTATGCACGTCTTTTTTTAATTCCAAAACGGTACTGACTTAAAAAACATGCCTCGTATATATCTGACAATTCCTAATATTGTTGTCCAGTATACTCAACAAATTCACTATTGGATTCATGTCTGGAGATTGCGGTGGTGTGGGCATCCATCGTGAATACAGCAACCATAACCTTACATCTAGAGCTGTGTGTTTGTATCATTATATTGTGTGAGAATATAATCATCAGGAAGAGCCATATAATTCACACTTCTAGATAGATGTGTTTGATGATGTTTATATGTAGCGTGTCCGTAAAATAAGTTTCCAAGGCGCTGGAGCTGTGAAGAATGCTATTATGCAAGATCCGGCAACACTGGCGTGTACCTTGGTTTCACACCTTCAAACCCCACCACAAGGAACCCGTTGCAACCATTAGTCTTGACTGGGCAGCCGTTTGCGTTGGAGCTTTCTATCACTTCCGCCGCCGAGTGCGAGTTGCGTGCAGTGACACGTTTGTTTGTTTTTGAGTGCCAAGGGCATTATTCCCACTGAAATTCATCCTCAGTTATGCGAAGTCTATGGGCCACAGTGTATGGACGTCAAAAACGTACGAAACTGGGTCAGAGAGTTCAAAGACGGACGTACAGGCGTCCATGACGAACAGCGTTTTGGTCGGCCTTCGGTTTCAGCCGAAGCAATTGCAAAAGTGAAGCAAGAAATGCTTAAAGATCGACGTGTGACAGTTCGCGAGCTGTGTGAACTTATCCCTCAAGCCAGTAAGGCCACGATAGACAAGATTTTGACCGAAAATGTTGACAAGGTTGAGCACTACCTGCGCAACTTGGCGGAGAGTGCTATGACAAGGGTATACAAAACTTGCCACAGCGCATGCAAAAGTGCATCGATCGCAAAGGGGATTTTGTTGAAAAATAGCTGTAAGTTCCGGCTTTCCATCAATGTATCACTCATTGACTGTAAACATGTTATCTATATTAAATATAATTTGAAACCTTATTTTACGGACACTCATCGTATAAACCGTATGGTACATAATTCCACCAATAAAACACAAATCTCCCACACCATTTGCACTCATGCAGCCCCAGAGAAGTACTGAACTACCTCCATGTTTAACTGAAGCTGTTATATTTTTCTCCTCAAGCTCACAATTCTTTTTTCTCCACACTATTACTCGCCCTTTTGAGTTAAAGAGCTCAAATTGACTCTCGGCAAAAAATGCAATCTTGTTCCAGAAATCAAACCCATCGTATTTATGTTCTTTTGCAAAACCAACTTGCATTTTTCTGTTTATTTTACTGATATATGGTTTTCTACGGGCTGTTTGCTCTCCATACTCAGCTTCATAAAGCACAAACTTCAAAAAAGATTAAAACAGATCACAGCTCTCACACCAATAAAACAAGAAACTAGATTTGCTAAATTTACTTACCACCCCTGGGCCACAAAAAAGTTCCAAAAAATATTCAAGAAATACAATATAACATTGTCACCAAAAAACAATTACAACATTAAAAACCTACTTCACAGTAATAATACTGATAAGATAAAACCAGAGGAAAAGTCAGGCATTTACAAGATTAAGTGTAAAGACTGTGAAAAAATTTACATAGGGAGGACAAAAAGAAACATATCCACTAGAAAGAAAGAACACTTCAGGCACTTAAGATACAAAAATATTGATAAGTCCGCAATAGCAGCTCATTTCTGGTCTGAAAATCATGAAATTGAAGATAGCACAGAATTACTAAAATACGTACAAAAACATAGTGAACTCGTCATATGGGGGAGGATATACATAGAAAAACATAAAAACCAACTAATGAACTTTGAAATCCCGCCAGAAGAGAATCCTACATTTAAGTTCATCACTAAATCAACAGATGGCAGCAGCAACCCCAGAATTACCCACACCACTTGATCAAGCTTTGGTCGCATAAGAGCCGAAGATGCAAACGATGATTTGCGAAACATGTCCTCAAAATAGGTACGAAAGTGAAGCAGATGTGTAATAAATACGACTCATCTAAAAATTAATAATTTTTCGCTTCACTGTGGTGTTCCAATACAGTTAAATCTCGATGCGTTTATTATAGTTTGTGCTTAAATGGACTTTCCTCTGCGTGTTTGAACTGCAATAGCAAGTTTTGGAGCAGTTAGTTTAGGATTTTTCTTGACTTCTGTAACTGTCGTTTCTCCATCTCTGATAGAACTACAGGACGACCGCTTCTTGATTGATTTTCGTAAGTGGGTTTTTTTTTTTTTTTTTTTTTTTAACAAAGCTTCACTCTACTGGTAGGTCTTCCAATGTTTTCTTCTATTTCTTGTGTAGATTTTCCTTTTTTTAAATAACCTGTTGCACATTTCTCTCTCTTCATTTGTAGTTTCACGACGTTTTCGACCGGTATTACTTAAATAACAGACAACAGCTTTGAAAACAGATGGAACTGTCAACGAAAGTGATTTTTTTTTATTTTATTCAATGCTCGATCAGCAGTACATGCTTTACAGATCCTTGTTGGCTAATTGAATCTCTATGAACTATATAATAACAGGTAAGGAAAATCAAGTTGGCTCCTATTATCTTCTTAACACTGTGAAACAAGAGAAAAATAAGTTAATTAGAACAAACAAGTAATCAAACAGATAAGAACAACTGTCATTGTGAAATAATATTCATAGTTTTTTTCAATCAGAATCACTAAGGAGGAGATCCTGTGGGAGTCGTCTCTTCAGGCGCGTGGGTTGGCGGGTTCGTACGCCGATGTCGTACATCACACAGCTCCTGGAACATCAGTCAGGTTTGAGAAGAAGCGAGAGCCGATCTGACGTATGTACTGGGGAAGAGGAAGGAGACCAAGTTCTTTATGCAGTTGTTGATTTCTTACGTACCAAGGGGCATCCGTGGCGATGCGCAGAAATCGATTTTGCAGGACCTGTAGCCTTCGGAGATGAGTGTTGCTAGCCGAACCCCATACCTGGGAAGCATATGTGATAAGTGGCCGGACAAGAGATTTGTAGAGAAGCAGAGAGCATTCAATCCCAAGAGGAGTGTGTCTGTGAAGTAGCGGACCAAGTTTTGAAAGTCGTCCTGATGTCAATGAGATAAGTCGATCAATATGGGCTCGCCAAGTAGGTCTAGTGTCCAGCATTACTTCAAGGTATTTGACGGAGGTGGTAGGAGGTAGCCAGGGAATTGATTCATGCTTAATATGCAATTCGGGAGAAACGAAAGTGATGAAATAGAACTGCATAATAAAAGTGAAGGGGTATGTGTCAGGGAGGCACCATACCTGAGATCTTGATTACTAGACGAATAATTGTTGACATCAAATGGGACATAATTTTGAATAACGTAGAGCTGTTCACTAATTAAGCAATATATGAACACAGATTGTGTTTTGTTTTTAAATCTAGATATCAACCGATGTAAGGAAGTATTACGTGTTTCAAGTGGAAAGAGTTCTCGCATGTAGTCAATCAGATGCGTTAGAGCTTTCACGTTGCCACCTCGTTATCCCCACTCTTTTTATATTTCCCTCTCTCTCTCCCACACTTGCAAGTGTTCGTGGCGCTAGACGTAAGTGAACGCAAACTGAATTTTCTAAAGTTTTATAGTAATGCAGTTTTTGAAATCACAATCGCAACATATTACGCAAATGTGTTAAATATTTAGTTTAAAATTAATTATATTTTTTGAATTACTTATGTTTCTAATTCCACGAAAATACCAGTGGTACACCTGTATAGCTCTGAATGTTACTTACGTTAAGAGATAATTCGTCATTATCATTTGTCTTCAACGTGTGAGTACTGCAAATTTATGATGATAGGTTCCAAAATCTCGTTACGTGATATTTTTTTCCAAAAGTCGTCTTCTTGTAGTTTATCTCATGTCTCACGCAGTTTTCCCAGTCTTGTTGAGTTCCTTGACAATTTCTTTGTGAATAAGTCGTTCAGCGTCAGTCAATTTAAAAATATTATTTCTGTTTGCAACATAATTTGAGCCCACATTAACTCTATTGGATCGTTCTAGCAGTAGTAAGGGGGGGGGGGGGGGGAGGTGGATCATGCCTCATTGATCCAGCTGATACACTTTTTCATGGAAGAGTAACTGAATAATACTGCTTTTACCTCTCTAATCCTTGTTTCACATAAGCTCGCCCCGTATCTATTAACGGTCACGTGACCTTATCAGCTCTCATTGGCTGCTGTTGTAGTATAGACTGTTGTGCGGTAAAAATTAGTCCGTTATTTAACATGGTTATATGTCTTTATATGTTGGAAGAGACTTGTCAAATTTATATTTATGTAACTATTTTAATTAAATATATTACGCAACAGAGTTGATTTATCTGAAATGTATGTTAAATCTTAAACGAAGTAAAGAGGAGGTTCCTTTGTTCTCAAGCACATGACACGATATCACGTGATTTAGCGGTAGTGATGACATATTTGTTTATATGACTTTTATCACTGACCTTGTTTTGAACTGGATTTGTCATATATCACCATTCGAAGGTGTGCTGTGCCGAGTGTGAGAGCTAAATTATTTTATTGATCCTTTATTGCACGTGTACTTATTATATGTATAATGTCAGAGTCTACCGTCAGTTTTTCGGTGAAAACCTTTACAAAGCGGCGAAAAAAGAATTGTGGTGCATGTGTTTAATGCATTTACAGAGAAGAATCCGTCTTTGACAGTGAGAGAAGTCGAACAGCTGAGCTCTGAACTTACAGGTGTGTTAGATGCGTAGGAACATCGCGACATGAAACTGAGACAACAGGAAAGCTTTCCACTCCAGGGGCGATATTGCTGTGTGGCGAAGACGTTATTTAAGGACAATCAAATTGTCCAAATCATAAAATATACTACCTTGACGAGACTTGGGTGAATGAAGGACACACAAGTATGGCGTGACCCGACTATTAAGACTGAAAGACGAGCATTTTTGTAAGGTATGTGTGCTGGTTTTAAAAAATCACAGTGGAAAAGGCTGAAGGCCTTTCATTATAAACTTTTTTCAGTTTCATTGCTCATTCATTCAGTTTCAACTTGCTCAGTTTCATTATAAACTTCATTAATTTTGCATGCCTTCATATTCTTATTTCTATCTTCCTGACAATTATTATGACGTTTATTGCAGGTTTACTTGTGACGGGAGGGCACCGCCTATGGCCTATGGCGCGAAAGCATTAGCCAATTAAGGTGAGGGGGAAGTTAGTTACACGCGGAGTGATACATCTCAGCTGGGCAAGGTTATATGAAACAGATTAGGGTAAATAGAGATTACGAAACATTCATAAACAAAGATATAATGTGACCAGACACGTTCTGTCAGACTAGCTAGAAGTGTATCGTTTCCTCTCATCGAATTTAACAATCACCTTGGCTTATTCAAAGTACATATTTCTTTTATCACGTCATGTCAAATGTTTACGTTTCGGTTCTGAGTAATTTCAAATATACATTCACGCATACATGCCAACCAATAATGATATTCATTACAGTGCTTACGTTGCAATGTATTGTTATAATATAATGGTATCTACTTTATTTATTTGTATTAGGAAAACTATTTGAGCAAAAAGTATGAGGTATTTACTGTTATGTTAAATACATTACTCACTCCTTCCTAATGGATCAGTTTTTGAAAAATCTGAATTTTTATTTTAGCGCGAGATTAATTACTTTGCCGCTCGTCACACACCACTTACGGGGAATGCAAAATGACAACACTGCAATACTCCGATTTATTGCTCACCTAGTAGTGCCCACGAACAAACACCTTCACATTTGAAACACATAATATTTATTGTTTGTTTCTTATCTACATTTTTCTAATTGTGCTTGTTATATTGTGATTTTGTGGGTTCGTGAAATGAAAAGTCCAATTGCACCACTCAAAAATGTTCTTTATTTCCACCGACTTACAGTTGAACACTTGCAAATTATACAGAATTACGTAATGCACACAATTACGATTCACCAGTTCGTCCGTTACAGTTCCACTGCACGTACACAGTCTTCTCGTCCGTTCACTAGCTCGTCAAGCACTCACTGAACTCACTAATTGCAGCCCTTTTTATAGGAATATCACTGTTTTCTAGACGTCTCTCGTTTTCAGTGAATCACCGCGAAGGTTCCAGAGCGCAGAGGAAGGGGGAAGAGGCGGCCAGCGACAAGTGAAACTTCCCTAATCATCCCTTCAGTTAGTGACTGAGATTAATGGATGGGTGTGGCGCGGCCTCTGGTCCCTTACTCAGCTGTCGTTGGTTGTGCTTTCTGATAATTGGGTGACAATATTCTATGTGTTATGATTCTATAATAACCCGTATCTTATCCAAATTGCGGTATTTGAAAACTAAAAACCAGCTCCTTTAGAAGGCCGCGTAAAGTGCAGCTTCCGTAAGGAAAATCACAAGTTTCTTGCAAATGTGCAAGCAATTCATGTGTGTACGTTCTCACTTTTGCATAGAAACTATACATTTTTCGGCGCATTAAATTACATGTGAAATTATCCACTTTAGAGAAACATTTCCTTTTGTTTTCACACTTTGTCGGCGTCTTTGGTATTCCTTTCGTCACAATTTTGCTTACTGTATTTCTGTGAATACCCAGAATTTTTGCAGTTTCACTACACGATCCCTTACCAAGATTATTTTTCAGCAAATATTTGTGTATTCAAAACAAGCGCTTGAATTTGCTTAGAAAGAGTTCCCGTTAGTACTTTGTTTTTTAAGGCTTCTCCAGTAACATAACTCGGCCCAGCAACAGTTTCCAATTCATTCATATTATTGTCTTCACTTTACTTTCCCTTGATTGAAAGTTATCTACTAATTCATTTGCATTTACCACTCCCACGGTCTCCACATCGTGACACACAACGAATTTCTGCACTTAATGAAACAGATCAACTGGAAGTTGGAATTTTGGCAACTGAGACTACCCATTGTATATCTCTATTTGTCCCTACACCTTAGTTTCTACGTGAGACGAGTTGTTCTTATTGCATTTGTATTTACTAAAGTTGGAAATAAGATAAGTGGGCAAAAGTAGTTTGTACAAGAGTAGGGTAGGTAATGAAATTACCTTTGAGATGATTCCATTGTGCAGTGTTAAGTACCAAGTGCTTTTTCTTTCAGTTGATACATAATAAATCGAAACGTACCCTCGTGCAATAGAGCAGGTACAAAAAGCAGTGGTTTTAGTGATTTCTTTTTATCTTTCTTTGGAACGGTGTATTAATCATGCATATGAAAACACGAACGAAAAGGTAAAAGGAGATATAGAAGATGGGATAAAAAGAGAGAATTGTTTGTGTTTACTCTTGATGCCAGGAGAAACTTTAGCTAATCTGATTTGGTGCAAAAAATGCTCATTCAAAGTGCACTTTGGGGGAGAAAATTTGCAGCTGAATACGAAGATGAAAATATTCACATAGAGGAAAAAAAGGTTGGGAAGGATTTCCTCCTGGTTTACATCATATGTAAGTGGCTGTGGAAGAAATATTTCTCTTGCATGAAAAATTCAGCGCACGTTAAAGCGGAACTAAGAGATTGGGAATGAATAGCTCATTCAAGTGTAACGATTCAAACTGCCGGGCCTTTTTTCATCGCAGGAAATAGTAACGTTCCACCTAGTTGCAGACAAAACATAATAAAAGTTGCAAGATTAGCGAGAGAAAAGTGGGAAAAATGCGTAGCTTTTCTCTTAAAATATCACCTGGATCAGAAGAGATCCAAATCTGGGCGTGCGCTTTCTGCAGCATCCCTTCCGCATGCCTTTTCTAATGGTAAAAATTATTTAAATGAAATAACGCAAATTTATTGTTCCTTCACACTATCCGTGTGAAGTCCAAAGCTTCTGTTGGTAGTCAGACTGAAAAACTCAATGCCATAGCCGGTATCTGAACCACGGATATTTCAGTCTTCGTCCAGTTTTTAGCTTTTGAGCATCTCCTAAGTGGTGTGCCACGAGCCGCAAAATAACACTAGGGAACAAGTTTTTTGTACCCGAAACAAAATAGGCTAATTCTTATGCAAAATGACTCGCCGATTCCAAAAATGCCTCTGAAAATGCTGTATCACGTAACGTTTTTGAGATATTCTTATTCTTTTATATAAAATTACAGAAATGAGGTATGATACCAACTCAGATTGACTTAATTTAAAATAATGGCCATTGACTCTTCTAAATACAGCTTAAAGGCAGTGTTGCTTCATAATGGCAATTTACTACCTTCAATACCTTTATTTCATGCCATAGGAATGAAGGAGACACACGATTCCATGTCCATCATTTTAGATGCTATTAGTTATCAAAACCATGGCTGGGAAATTTGTAGTGACCTCAAGGTAGTTGCATTGCTAACGGGACTAAATAAATAAATAAATAAATAAATAAATAAATAAATAAATAAATAAATAAATAAATAAATAAATAAATAAATAAATAAATAAATAAATAAATAAATAAATAAATAAATAAATAAATAAATAAATAAATAAATAAATAAATAAATAAATAAATAAATAAATAAATAAATAAATAAATAAATAAATAAATAAATAAATAAATAAATAAATAAATAAATAAATAAATAAATAAATAAATAAATAAATAAATAAATAAATAAATAAATAAATAAATAAATAAATAAATAAATAAATAAATAAATAAATAAATAAATAAATAAATAAATAAATAAATAAATAAATAAATAAATAAATAAATAAAATCTGAATATTCTACCCCGGCACCTAGACAACTATACCGGGGCATATATCCAAATTTTCTCTTTATTTTACCATAAAATCCTTACAAATGTTATAATTATACAAATCTCTCAGAAAACTACTCTACAAAAATAAAATGAAATAAAATAACAGAAATAAACACAAAAAAAGCAAAAAACACAAGAAAACAACTATAAAAATTACAAAATCCTTATTTCCTAAATCTATATCTAAATCTACTAATTCTGTAGTCCACCATGGCCTCTGCCATCACTCTCTCCCTCCGCCGCCCATGCAGTCAACTCCATTGTTAGATTATTCAATAATTCTTCCCGTCTTATCCTATATTGTATTCTAGAACTCCTTCTTGGATCTTGTACTATTCTTCGCCTATTATCAACTCTTTCTCCTTTGAATATTTTTACCTCCCATGCTTTCTTACTTACAAAGTTAGTCAAAACTTGTAATTTATTTACCAATTGTTGATCTCGAATTATGTCATATACGATATATGCTGCTAGCGCATGCCTCTCTTCTTGTTGGTGAATTGCATATCTTCCACATTCAAATACTACATGTTCAGGATTATCTTGTTTGTTACATAATTCACATATATCATTTTCAGTTTTATTGATTTTCTTCCAATAGGTCTTATAAGGTCCGTGTCGGGACTGTAACTGTTGCTAACGGGACTGTAGGGAGGTTTCACAAAATATTGCTGCTTTTTGTGCTTATGGGACAGTAGCGCAACTGACAAGCATGTTATAGTGAAAGAATGCGGGAAAAGGGAAGACTATACCCCTGGAGCAAGCAGTTTTAAGTATGTGCCTACAGTAGACCCAAACAAAGTTCTTCTCCCCCCCACTTCACATAAAGCTCGCGTTAATGCAGAATTTTGTTAAAGGTTTGGACAAAAGTGGAAGTGCATTTGAGTATTTAAGAGCTATCTTTCCCAAAATAAGTGAATCTAAATTGAAGGAAGGAATATTTGTAGGTCCTCAAATAAGACTACTTCTTAAAGACAGTGTTTTTCAATCAAAGCTTAAATGTGTTGAACTGGCAGCATAGAAATCATTTAAATCAGTGGTGGAAGGCTTCCTGGGCAATAACAAAGAAGAAAATTATGAAACTTTAGTCTCAGAACTATTAAGGAGCTACAAAGAAATGGGTTGCCGTATGTCACTTAAAATCCACTTTTTGCACTCTCACCTTGATAGTTTCCCTACAAACCTAGGAGCAAACCTAGTAAGTGATGAGCAAGGTGAGCGTTTTCACCAGGACATATATGAGATGGAAAGACGTTACCGGGGTATCGCTGGGATTCAGCCATGTTGGGAGACTATTTTTGGTTCCTCATACGGGAGAGTACATGTGATACCGAAATTATGGTTTTCCAGAAGCAAAGAATAATGATAGACGTAAAAGGAATGTTGGCTCTTTGTGACGTCCAAGGGCAAAGTCAGTGAGTTGGGGAAAGTGTTTATAACAAAGCCATGAAAAACGCTGTGTCCTTAGAAGGTTTCTAAAGGAATTGTCACTTGACGTATATGAATAGGGTATTCTTTGGATCGTTTACAATGGCGACCAGAACAGCCACAAAGGGTCTTTGGTTTGAAAAAGGAATTTGGAGAGTGAAAGTTATATAAAAATACACACGCAGTTGTGGTCAGGAGGCACTCTTCGGCGTTTCGCCGATGGAGACGGGTCGCGGCTAGAAAGCCATTATAAAGTCTTCGGCGTGCAGCTGATATATGAGGGAAGAGTCAGACGTGAAGCCTATTAGAGCGGTCAACTTGTTCGGTCTTGAATATTTGTCAGGTCATCAAAATTTATCGAGAAATATAATTAGCCTTCAGTCACTATAAACCGTGATTGGTAACCCTCGGTCGGCAGCTTCCATTTTGAGGTTAGAAAAGAAGCAGTGAATAAATAATTTGGAGACGGGCATTCCAGTGTTGTAAAATTTCCTTCTCGCACGCATCCACGCATACCCTGAGAGAAACCTCATTGCTCACTATAATATTTGCTTCAAACTGGTGCACAACGTGGAGCTGTGGTAACCTGTGATCGCCACCATTAAAATCTGTTACACATGTTAATACAAAAAAGAAATCAACAGTGAAACACTTATGAGATAATTAAGGTATTGGTTTTCATCATTATCTTGTGTTTATTTATTTTAATAATTAATAATAATTATTATTTTCAATGTTATTTGGCAATAAAATACCTATTATTTTCAATTAATCAAATATGAGTTATCACATCACATTCCTGTAAGTTTTCATAAAAAATATGAATACCTAAAAAGCGTTACCTGATACAGCATTGTGAGGGATATTTTTGGAATCAGCAGAACAGTTTACATAAGAATTTGCCTATTTTGTTTCAGGTATATAAAATAATTTTTGTTTGTTCCCCAGTGTAATCAGTCTCTAATAAATACTATTCGCTTTAAGACAAATGTTCATATTTTGCAAAAGCCGATTCATGAGGAAGGAGAGAGTAATATATTTAACATAACCGTAAAAAACAATATTTTAGCTCAAATAGTTATCCTAATACAAATAAATAAAGTAGATACCATTATATTATAGCTAGGCGCCGGATTTGCTCGCGTCTTCCAACAGCATGTGGTCTGTCATTTACGTTAACGTTTTCGATTACTAAACGCGCCGTTAACAGCCTGCGACAACCCTCACTGGGAACAAGGGGCATTACAAGGATACGGCATTCATGTTGGAACTGCTAATACCCGTAGCAGTGCTTTGTTTTTGAACTGAAATCAAAATATTAACAACTGTACGCTTAGCAATTTAAAGGGCGATAACTAATTGGAATATGCATGTACATAAGTGCAGAAACCTAACCTTCCCCGTTAATACTAGTCTGTCTTTGAAATAAACATGTTCTTTTATAGCTTTTAAACTGCATTCTTTATTTATTTTGGTTAATACGTTTAGTTTTGTGTATGTGAAGCTATTGGTTTACGGTGTTCTTTTGTTTTGCTATTTTATGTGTACTCTTTGGTCACAAGCAAGTTAAGAAACATGGCTTCCTATGTTTTAAGAATTGAATGATTGTCATGTTATTCCTAGGGGGCGGATTTTGTCCTATTTACCTATTTTATTTCTTAGTTCAGAAACATAGGCTTTAAAGTTGTAAGCAGGTTTCCTACAATTATAAGCCTAATTTCTTAGTTTTATAGTGCCTATAGATGCCTATTTCATACGTTTGTGTCTATTCTACTTATAAGTACCTAAAACTGAATTTTTTAGCCAATTTCTTCTGCTTGTAATTGGTGATAACAGCATTTGTATTTGTTGGTTTCAACGTGAAGTTTTCGGGGAAGAGATATTTCTTACTGCTACACATTGGATATAAAAAGGTGGTTTATTACGGAGACATCACTGTGCAAATTGGCCCAAAACTTATAATACCAAATTTAGTTTTTTCGTCTTAAAATTAACATAAACACACAACAATAATATATTTTATTCTAGTGGCACTGCAGAAAACGTCAAATGACTATTTAAATAAACCTACACCTGTATCGTAGCTGCTATTACGTAATTTTGAGCTCAGATTTCTCTAGCTTCAAAATGATCCAATGGATGCAGTTTTGCATTAATATGTATGAAATTCTAAACATATCTGTAAAGGCAACTGCATATTAAGTGTACCCATTTACATTTGTTGTGTTTTTGTTATTTGTATTGAAAAGGATTATAATGCTTACTTCTTACTGAAAACGCTTAGAAAAATAAAACTTGTTAAATAGGTATGATTTTTACCCTTCGTTGATATGGCGAATACAAATATTTCACATAGGTACAGGTCATTAATAGGTTAAAATGGTGCAGAAACGTATACCCCAAGCATTAATTTTTAAAATTAAAGAAAACTATAAAGTCCGGGCCTTAAAGTACTTACAGCATAGTAAGTCGTCATTAAGGTAGTTGTCTCATGTGTTTATGAGAACTCCTAGTGGTTTACCGGGAAAAACACGAGTCAGTTGTACCTAATAGTGGTCCGAACTATAAAGCCCGGGCCTTAAAGTACTTACAGCATAGTAAGTCGTCATTAAGGTAGTTGTCTCTTGTGTTTATGAGAACTCCTAGTGGTTTACCGGGAAAAACACGAGTCAATTGTACCTAATAGTAGTCCGAACTATAAAGCCCGGGCCTTAAAGTACTTACCGCATAGTAAGTCGTCATTAAGGTAGCTGTCTCATGTGTTTATGAGAACTCCTAGTGATTTACCGGGAAAAACACGAGTCAATTGTACCTATTAGTGGTCCGAACTATAAAGCCCGGGCCTTAAAGTACTTACCGCATAGTAAGTCGCCATTAAGGTAGCTGTCTCATGTGTTTATGAGAACTCCTAGTGATTTACCGGGAAAAACACGAGTTAGTTGTACCTAATAGTGGTCCGAACTATAAAGCCCGGACCTTAAAGTACTTACAGCATAGTAAGTCGTCATTAAGGTAGTTGTCTCATGTGTTTATGAGAACTCCTAGTGGTTTTCCGGGAAAAACACGAGTCAGTTGTACCTAATAGTGGTCCGAACTATAAAGCCCGGGCCTTAAAGTACTTACAGCATAGTAAGTCGTCATTAAGGTAGTTTTCCCATGTGTTTATGAGAACTCCTAGTGGTTTACCGGGAAAAACACGAGTCAGTTGTACCTAATAGTGGTCCGAACTATAAAGCCCGGGCCTTAAAATACTTACAGCATGGTAAGTCGTCCTTAAGGTAGTTGTCTCATGTGTTTATGAGAACTCCTAGTGGTTTACCGGGAAAAACACGAGTCAGTTGTACCTAATAGTGGTCCGAACTATAAAGCCCGGGACTTAAAGTACCTACAGCACAGTAAGTCGCCATTAAGGTAGTTGTCTCATGTGTTTATGAGAACTCCTAGTGGTTTACCGGGAAAACACGAGTCAGTTGTACCTAATAGTGGTCCGAACTATAAAGCCCGGGCCTTAAAGTACTTACAGCATAGTAAGTCGTCATTAAGGTAGTTGTCTCATGTGTTTATGAGAACTCCTAGTGGTTTACCGGGAAAACACGAGTCAGTTGTACCTAATAGTGGTCCGAACTATAAAGCCCGGGACTTAAAGTACCTACAGCACAGTAAGTCGCCATTAAGGTAGTTGTCTCATGTGTTTATGAGAACTCCTAGTGGTTTACCGGGAAAACACGAGTCAGTTGTACCTAATAGTGGTCCGAACTATAAAGCCCGGGCCTTAAAGTACTTACAGCATAGTAAGTCGCCATCAATATAGTTGTCTCATGTGTTTATGAGAACTCCTAGTAGTTCACCAGAAAAAACACGAGTCATTTGGAGTATTTAATGTCATATCGGCACGTTGGCTATAGTAGCTCAATGATTTAGAGCGGCTGGACGGAGACCAGAAGATCCGTGGTTCAAATCCTGGCTTTGGCGTTGAAATGTTCAGTCTGACTCTTATCCTTCTATACGATGTGACATTTTATGAAAATCATTTGTTATTTTTCGTGCAGTTTTATTGCCCACTGTAAATGTTGTTTGCGGGATTGTGGTCGATGGCCTATCTGGAAGGAGACCCCGTTTATTAGTTTGAGAAAAGTCACAGAGAATGAACAACACAATTGCAAGAAAAGAAAATGCAATCTGAGAGTCAGATTGGGATATGAGCATTTTTTTCTGTTCCTTCATTTGTTATAAACCATTTTGTTCTCTCAGTTACACGTTACATATTTGCGGTGAAGTACCTCTATCCAGTTGTAATATTAATGCACGCAGAGTGAATTTCGTAGCCAAAGGGAACGGAGCTACGTAAAGCGGACAGTTGAAGCTGGAATGAAGGGGATGTTCCCATGATGCATTGTGGCTATCTCAAGTGACAGTGTTGCCATTAAAACCTGTCGCGGCTTTTGTTCTGGGTCCAGACAATTTATTTTATCTCGTGCCACTAGAATCCTCCCCATTTGCTTCATTCCCTGCACATCTGGAGTAGAGATTACTTACTCTTTTTGCTGCCACAATGATGGCGTATTATTAATTTCTCCTAACGAAAGAGAAATTCCCTAGAAGCTTTCTCCCACTAGAAGGTATTAAATGTGAATTAGTTGTCCCTGTGTAATAAGCGGAATAAACATGGCGTATGTAAAATATATTCGATTTATATACAGATACTCCAAAAAGTATACGTCTAGTCATAGCACATAGAATAAAACAGGCACAATGAGAAATATATAGATAAGAAAGTAACAATAATTATTTCCTTACATAATTTGATACTTAAATTTAAATAAAACAGAATTTATGGTCATATATTGCTCAGTGAACAGCTCTACGTTATTTGTCATTTGATGTCAAACAAGTATTTGTCTAGTAAACAAAATCTTAGGTACGGTGCCTCGCTGACACAGACCCCTTCCCTTTTCTTATGTAGTTGTGTTTTATCCTGACAGTTCTATCTCTGTTTTCAAAGCCATTGACTGCTATTTAAGTAATATGGGTCGAAAACATCGTGAAACTAAAAAAAAAGACACAGAAATTTGCATCAGGTTATTTCAAAAGGGAAAATATTTTCAATAAATTGAAGAAACCATTGGAAGACCTCCAGTACAGTGAATATTATTATATACATGTTTGATAAAACAAAACTTACGAAAAACAATCAAGAAACGGCCGTCCTGCAGTTCTAACCGAGAGGGAGAAATGACAGTTGATACCGAAATTATGGTTTGCCAGAAGCAAAGAATCATGATAGATGTCAAAGGAATATTGGTTCTTTGTTACGACGAGGGCAAGGCCAGTTAAGTCCAGCAGTTGTAGGGAAAGTTGTTATAACAAAAGCAATGTAAGAAACAGCGTCCTTAGCAGTTTCTAAAGGGGCTCACTTGACGTGTATGAATAGGGAATTCTTTGGAGCATTTACAATGTAGACAAAACAGCCACAAAGGGATTTTGGTTGAAAAGGAGTTTCCTGAGAGTGAAAGTTACATATACACACACGCGCAGCTGTGGTCACTCAAGCACTCTTCGGCGTGGAGCCGATGTGGCCAGTTCGTGGCTAGGAATCCATCAGGACAGTCTTCGGCGGGAAGCCGATTAAAACAGTCTTAGGCGTGAGGTCGATGAGGGCAGTCTGAGGCGTGAGGGTAATTAAAGCAGTCATCTGGTTTTATCTGGAATATTTGTCGGTTCGTATATATATATAAGGAACGAATAAATTTATCGAGTAATAAACATTCTGCAGTCAGTAACTCTTAAAAGAGATTGGTAACCCTTGGTCGGCAACTTTCATTTCGTGGTTTTAAAAGAAGAAGAAGTAAATAAATGAAGTGGAAACGGGCATTCCAGTGTTATTAAAATCTCTTTCTCACACACATCCACGCATACCCAGAGAGAAACCTCATTGCTCGCCGACTTATTTGCTCGCCATTAAATTATTGCTTCAAATTGGCATCTACAACGTGGAATTGTGTGCACCCAGAAACGTTTTAGTTACACAGTTACTTAGAGAAGTCAAGAAAAACCTAAACTAAGTGCTCCAAAACTTACTACTGCAGTTCAAACACACACAGGAAAGTCCATTTCAGCACAAACTATAAGAAACGTGCTTTATGAAGCTGAGTATGGAGACCGAACAGCCCGTACAAAACCATACATCAGTAAAATCAACAGAAAGAAGCGAGTTGCTTTTGTAAAAGAACAAAAGAAAGTTTGATATCTGGAAGAAGGTTGTATTTACTGACGAGAGTCAATTTGAGCTCTTTAATTCAAAAGGCGAGTAATAGTGTGGAGAAAAAAAGAATTGTGAGCTTGAGGAGAAAAATATAACAGCTTCAGTTAAACATGGAGGCGGTTCAATACTTGTCTGGGGCTGCATGAGTGCAAATGGTGAGGGAGACTTGTGTTTTATTGATGGAATTATGAACCATAAGGTTTATATAAACATCCTAAAAACACATCTGTCCAAAAGTGTGAACGATATGGGTCTTTCTGAGGATTATATTTTCACACAAGATAATGATCCAAAACACACAGCTCTAGATGTACGGTTATGTTTGTTGTATAATACTCCACGATGGATGCCGACACCATCGCAATCCCCAGACATGAATCCAATAGAGAATTTGTGAAGTATACTGGACAAACATGTAAGGAATCATCAGATATCTAATATAAAGGATCTAAAGAACGCCCTACTAGAGGAATGACGTAAACTTACAGTGGACACAGCATAATCTTTTGTAAAATCCATGCCAAAGAGAATACAAGAGATTATAAAGAGGAATGGAGAGCCTACTAAGTACTGACTATACCATTTTCAGTATGCAGACGAATACTTATTTTGCATATCTTTGCATATCATGTGAGACACCGTATATAGGACAAACCGGAAGGACCATCGCTACTAGCATAAACGAACATGAACGGAGCATTCGTTTAATACAACCTGAGAAGTCTGGACTGACAGAGCATAGAGCCAACTTTCGGGAGTGTACCGCATTCCCTGTGAATGTGTGACATCGTATATAGGTCAAACCGGAAGGACCATCGCTACCAGAATAAAGGAATATGAACTGAGCATTTGTTTAATGTAACCTGATAAATCTGAACACCCAGAACATAGAACTAACTTTCGGGAGACGACCATCTTTGCAAAATACACCAGTTACTGGAAGCAGAGAGTTAAAGAGGCTTTGGCCATTTCTTCCGCGAGTAGCACACTTAATCGTAATGGCTTAAACAGGCTAAAATAAAAATCATATTCGATGATGCATAGAGAGCGAAGATAATCAATTTGTTTGTACTTTTAATTTTTACTACGTATTTCTACACTTAAATTAAGTATTTAGCTTTTTTCGGTGGTGATACAAAGCTTTTGAACGTTGTGTACTTCTAGTGTAATCTCGATGAAATGTAATAATTCGCCTATTATGTAAATATTCGAAGACATAATTATTACTATGAGTGTGCAATTTTCGTGTCAATATATTATGAGTGATTTTTAATGAAACGTATAAAAGACATTCAGAAAAATGGATATAAACGTAACGCACACTGGCATATTTCAGCACAGATAAAACAAACGCGCAGAGAGAAAGGCTTGACAGTTGAACAGAGAGCTATCTTATCAATTGGTAACGGATTTCAAAAGCAGTTTTTGCTTAAAAAGTTTTTGAAACGGTAACTACCAATATCAAAGAGGAAGGACGCGCCTATCCATTGTTTTCATTTCGTACAGGAACAAAGGTTGTCAGGTGCAGCGCTCCCTGCAGTTCGGGAAATAAAATAAAATAGCTTTTGTTTAAACACCTCCGTTTATTGTTATAAACGTGACACAAAGAATCAAAGATACCTCCGTTTGTGACATGCCAGGAATAATACGAACTACTTATAAAGATTCAAACTTCAGAAATAACATTCATCTCTGTAGGGGTCCATTCAAAAATAAAATATTTAACATTTAAGCCATATTTCCTACACATTCATGATTCAACGTTAGAGGTTTTCTCTTATTGTGAAAGATGAATGTCTGATAGCTTTAAGCTCTATGTAGCCTGTACACATTTGAACATCATTTCATTCATCGTGCAATATGACTTAACGTTGGAGGTTTTCTCTTATCCTGAAAGATGAATGTCTGGTAACTCTAAGCTCTATGTACCCTGTACTCATTTGAACATCATTTCATTCATCGTCCGATATGACTTAACGTTGGAGGTTTTCTCTTATCCTGAAAGATGAATGTCTGGTAACTCTAAGCTCTATGTACCTTGTACTCATTTGAACATCATTTCATTCATCGTCCAATATGACTTAACGTTGGAGGTTTTCTCTTATCCTGAAAGATGAATGTCTGGTAACTCTAAGCTCTATGTACCCTATACTCATTTGAACATCATTTCATTCATCGTCCGATATGACTTAACGTTCGAGGTTTTCTCTTATCCTGAAAGATGAATGTCTGGTAACTCTAACCTCTATGTACCCTGTACTCATTTGCACATCATTTCATTCATCGTCCATATGACTTAACGTTGGAGGTTTTCTCTTATCCTGAAAGATGAATGTCTGGCAACTCTAAGCTCTATGTACCCTGTACTCATTTGAACATCATTTCATTCATCGTCTCATATGACTTAACGTTGGAGGTTTTCTCTTATCCTGAAAGATGAATGTCTGGCAAATCTAAGCTCTATGTACCCTGTACTCATTTGAACATCATTTCATTCATCGTCCGATATGACTTAACGTTGGAGGTTTTCACTTATCCTGAAAGATGAATGTCTGGCAAATCTAAGCTCTATGTACCCTGTACTTATTTGTACATCATTTCATTCATCGTCCGATATGACTTAACATTGGAGGTTTTCTTTTATCCTGAGAGATGAATGTGTGCTAACTCTAAGCTCTATGAACCCTGTACTCATTTGAACGTCATTACATTCATCGTTCGATATGACTTAACGTTGAAGCTTTCCTCTTATCGTGAAATATGAACGTTTGGTAACTCTAAGATCTATGTACCATGTACCCATTTGAACATCAATTTATTCATCGTCCGACATGATTTAACGTTACCTTTTGATGAATACCGGAAAATGACGTCTTAGATGTGCGACTTGTTGAAATCAGCAGTAATTTTTTACCCCTTGTGTTAGTTTTGGGCGAATTTCACACAAATTGGCCAAGAAGACATTGTTGTTGATTGTGTTATCAGGAATTTTGGGCGCAAAATATGCACCATAGTCCATAGTCTATTGTGGTCTTGTATATGTTGTACGAGGAATAGGCTAATGTTTTGAACAGTAATTCGCTTTTATTTCTGTAGTTAAAGTAAAGCCGGATCGATAAGATATCTGCATCTATGCCTAGCAGATGTTGATAGAATCGGGCTCTTTCATTTGTCACTCGGTAGAGTTATAATTTTAACGTCCGCGTTTTCTTTCTCCCACATAAACCTGTTGAGTCAATCCCTTGGAGGATGCACAGTCATTTTTTTTCAATTCCTTCCTTAAATTGAGGAATGCTGTTCCTAATTGCATTTGTTATGGTTCCAGCCATACGGTAAACTTTAAACTGATATTTTCTTTGTCACTAGACCAAGCGAATACTTCTCTACGTAGTAATCATCCAGATTTACATATTTTTCACAGCGTTTCTTGACCTTCCGAATACCTTGATTACAGAAGTCTGCAAAATTCGCTATTTTTTATTTATTTATTTTTTTTTTACATATTTTATTTCAACTCATAGAAACTACAATCAACTGTTGTTTGCAACATAATTCTAGCTAATACAGTGTTAAGATTACAATTAAAGCACTCATAAATATGATAAAATGGATTAAGTAGGTGCCAATTTTTCAACTTTTGTTTGAAGTACTTGAGGCTGCAGTATTGAGCTTCTATAGCCAGTCTTCTTCTTCTTCTTTTTTTTTTTTTTTTTTTTTTTTTTTTTTTTTTTTTTTAAGCATTTGCGTCTATTTGAAGAGGATAGTCATTGCAACGGATTGCCTAACTATCATCTTTTAAAACACTGTTTCAAGTCATTAATGACGTCATTTGTGTTTTCAATGGATTCATTTCCGGGAACAAGAGAGTCACTTGGTGCGAGATCGGGCGAATAAGTCGGATGCTGTAAGATCTTAAAGCCACATTCACTTGTTTTATGTCAACTACAACTTGAGATGAATGAACTGGTTTATTGTCAGACAAAAGACGAACAACTTTGGAAGGCATACCGCGTCGTTTCTTAATCAGAGCTGCTCGTAACTTGTCCAGAAGATTGTAGTAGTATCTGCCAGTGATGGTTTGACCCTTGGCAAGATGATCTGTAAGGGTGACTCCACGACAGTCCCAGAAAACTGAAAGCATAAACTTCCCAGCTGACTTTTGCACCTTTGCCTTTTTGTGAGGTGGGAATCGGCATGTTTACATTCCATGCTCATGGTATTTGTCTCTGGTTCATACTGATAGATGCAGGATTCATCCAGGGCTACCAGACGATTAACAAAATCTTCTTCATCCTGTTCCAACAGCATCAACATCTGTCTTGACACATCACGTCGTGTTTGTTTTTGGAAAGGGGTTATCAAACGTGGAACCCACCGTACAGGCACCTTAGACATCTGCAGTTCGTCCACACACTACCATAACTAAGATGTGTCTCATTCATGATCATTTGGATCGTTGCTCGTTTGTCTTCCAGTATTAAACACTCCACTTTCTTCACTGTGACAGCTGACGGTCTACCAGCTCTTGGTTCATCTGTCAGGGACATGTGACAAGTTTGTGAATTCCTTTTTCACCTCACAACAGTGTCATACGATGGGCAATTATTTCCATAAACAGCCGTCATCTCATCATGGATTTCCTGCGCAACTTTGCCCTTCAAATGTACGAACTTGATCACACTACGAGGCTCAAGTTTCTCCATCTTACACCTGTCACTTCTGGCACTCACTGTAAAAATAAGTAAAAGTTCTAAAATCACTTAAACACCAATATTATTTTCATCACTTTAACATAAATACTTCCGGGTGATGATGACAAGTTCTTGATACCTTCTCGTACGCACTTACAGCTAAATTTTCTTTCCCATAGAACAACCACCCTTATTTACTGTACCACAGAGTTTATAAATCATCCACAAGAAGTAGGAATATTGCAAGTTAACAGGCTGAAAAAAGCAATGGCAGTAGAATTTACTTCCAAATCACATAAAATGAGAAGCGTTAGGCTTTTGTTTGCACAAACCTGGACAAAGACATGCTAATCTCTGTACTTTGGTAAATTTACCTGCTGCAGTAGTTTGTAGTGATTTCCGCCACCAAACAATGGCGCTGCAGGAAGTCACGGGCCAACCCTTCACAACATCGCCTATGGCTAATGCGTGGCTTTATGCACAAGATTGGCCAAATAGTGCGTTGGATGGTCAAAAGCGGACATCTAACTCTGATAAGAGGATGGTCAGGTTTTACTTGCACTGTTACGTAAATACCAACCAGAAATACATACCCTGAATGCAACTATATAGAAAAGTATTATGTCTCACTCACATTCTTGTAAAATCAAAATATAACCTTACTCCCCTATCCACATTAGAATAATTACAAATTATCTTATTGCATATTTTCACGGGGGTGGGCTGATAAGTCCCGAAGCTCACCTTCTCAACATAATCTCCAGAAACGCTTATACATTTGTCATTTTGGTGTTCTTATTTACGACCGCTGTTCAATAAAGAATGTTCATAACTTTTTACGGACATAATTTTTCGCACTAAAATTCAATCTTATTATGTACTGTTAGCTTAATCTGAAACAAACTCACCATTGTAGTTTCATTGTTGGTACTCGTGGTTCCCAACTGTGAGAACCAGGCAAGTTCAGATATGTTCAGTATCGTCTACCGCTGCAATGGAGGTAACACGCGAGGAACAATATGCGGCTTTGAAATTATGCTTTCGTCTCAACAAATCTTCAGCTGAGGCCTATACAATGTTACAGGAGGCCTATGACGAGTGCGTTCTTCCCTACAGCACAGCCCGAAGGTGGTTTAAAATGTTTACAGAGGGCAGGCAGTCAATTTCAAAGGAAAGTGGACCTGGTGCTCCAGTTACTGCTCTTACGGAAGAAAACAACAACACTGCTGTTGCCATTGTGAGAGAGGATTGACGAATTACCTTAACATTACTTTCTGAAACACTGAACATTTCATTGGGTGCCAGCCACATGTTGGTGACAGAAACATTACACATGAGACGTGTTTGTGCGGGATGAGTTCCAAGACTGTTGATTCCCGAACAAAAGGACATTCTCATGCAAGTCTGAATGCAGTTAAAGGTGATGTTAGAGGAAGAGCCGGAGCTTCTCTCAAACGTTATCACTGCAGGTGAAACTTGGCTACACCATTTTGATCCTGAGAGCAAACAGCAAAGCTCAGTGTAGAAATTTTCTTCATCACCAACTCACAAAAAGGCAAAAGTGTTTGCTTCTGCTGGGAAAATTATGCTTATCTCATTCTTTGATATTCATGGAATGGTTTATCAGCATGTTGTACCTGCACACACATCAGTAACTGGACAATACTACAGAGATGTCATCAAAACATTGCAAGTCCATATCAGGCGCATAAGACTACATTCCTGTAATGCAAGCTGGTTGCTGCAGCACGATAATCTGCGGTCTTATAGTACTGAACGATGATTTTATCCAATGATCTCTATAGTTGTAACTTCCACAGGACATCCAGAGCGAGACTCATCACTAGTACTCGTACGTCACATTTTAAACTCTACAACCAACCTTTTAATCATTGTATATGAAGGGACAGAGTCTTTCAATGTTCTCTGTAGTTGTGACTTCCACAGGACGTCCAGAGCGAGGCTCATCACTAGTACTCGTACGTCACATTTTAAACTCTACAGCCCACCTTTTAATTATTGTATATGAAGGGACAGTGTCTTTCAATGATCTCTGTAGTTGTGACTTTCACAGGACTTCCAGAGTGAGGCTCATCACTAGTACTCGTACGTTCCATTTTAAACTCTACAACCAACCTTTTAATCATTGTATATGAAGGGACAGAGTCTTACAATGATCTCTGTAGTTGTGACTTTCACAGGACGTCCAGAGCGAGGCTCATCACTAGTACTCGTACGTCCCATTTTAAACTCTACAACCAACCTTTTAATTATTGTATATGAAGCGACTGAGTCTTTCAATGATCTCTGTAGTTGTGACTTCCACAGGACGTACAGAGTGAGGCTCATCACTAGTACTCGTACGTCCCATTTTAAACTCTACAACCCACCTTTTAATCATTGCTTTTAATCATTGTATATGAAGGGACAGAGTCTTTCAATGATCTCTGGAGTTGTGACTTCCACAGGACGTTCAGAGCGAGGCTCATCACTAGTACTCGTACGTCCCATTTTAAACTCTACAACCAACCTTTTAATAATTGTACATGAAGGGACAGATTCTTTCAAAGTACTGTGCATTTCCTTATTTATATATGTAGGCTTTAAGACTTTCAAATGGAAGTATTTAATCACTGCTCGTTTTCCAAATCCTCCATTTTCGTCAAACCTCTACACTTTTTTATTTAAACTGATGCCATTCAAAAACTAAAGAAGCTATTGACCTGTAACTATGGATACGGCTAGTCTACAGTTACATTATATGATATTATCCGTCAAACTGGTCCAATGGCGCCATCTGTATGTGAGGGCCGGCACTTATCATAGGACGCTCGTATGTAGATGAAGGAAAATATAAGTAGATGATAGTCAAATCTCTTAAGAACACGATTCTTTGCTATGTGATGGCTTGAAATTAAATTCTCTTTGGAAAGCCAAGATGTAAACGAGAAAAATATCCTACATAAGTAGAGTATAAGCATTTGAAAATCCTAACCCATATCAAGGAATATCTCTGAATTGGCTTTTTATCTTATTTCAAAATCACAAAATATTATTGACGCAAGTGGAACATTGGAAAGGCCAAGAAACTTTATGGAAAATGGTTGGCCAAATTCAGTGCCAATTTCCTGTTCCCAAGAAGATATCACTACACTTCTCAACAATGATTTTCCACTGGATTACTGGAAAACAAGTTCAAAATATCCAGAACTGAACAAAGGTATCCGATAAAAGTTCTTTTATGTATTCAACCTGCAACAGTTTTCTTTGAAGGGCTATTTAGCACATCAAGACTCATATGTAACAGAAAAAGAATTAGATTTGACCCCTAAAGATAGAACTTTCTGGTATTTTTTTAACAAAAGCTTATAAAAGTGGAGTGTTTTTGTTTTTAAATGTCATTACAGAGTTTGAAATAAGAATACGAATGGTTATAAGCTTTTTCTTATTAAATACGTGCACCTATTCAGTTTCATTTTCACTAAACAGTTCTCCCATCATTCTATTTTGTGTTGAAACTAGAATTAGAAACGTCGGTATTGAAATATAGGATATATTGATAAATATCTTGCATAGGTATGGAGGATCAAGTATCAGAAAAAAACTGCTATCGACAACTCGCTAGGCTTTTCTTTTTTCAAATAGGAACTCGATATTCACTTTTATGTTTTGTCTAGAAAAGACAATTGAATCTCACTGCAAACAGCTCTGAAACACTTGACTATGGGTTTACTGTATTCCGCTATTTCCAATTCCTCTATTAGGAAACGTTTAATACGAGACGTGTACGTAAAATAACGTCTCCAATTTTATTTAATATAGACAAAATGTTTATTTTTAATGAATGATACATTGACAGAAAGGCGGAACTTACAGCTACTTTTCAACGTAATCACCATTGCGATCGATGCACTTTTGCATGTGCTGTGGCAGTTTTTGTATACCCTTGTCATAGCACTCTCCCACCAAGTTGCGCAGATAGCGCTCAACCTCGTTTTTCAAATCATCGTCGGTCTGGAAATGTGTTCCACCCAGGTGTGACTACAACTCAGGAAACAGATGATAATCACTAGGTGCTAAGTCTGGACTGTAGGAGGAATGGGTGAGGATGTCCCATCCGTCTATGGTCTTCGGTGAGTATTTTGGCGACCCACCTAGCACACACTTTGCGGTAATGCAAATGCTCGGTCAAAATGTTGTCAATCGTAGTCTTGCTGTCTTCAGGGATAGTTATGTGCAGAGGTTCTACTCCCATTAGTCCTGGAGCCGTAGGACCAAGGACCGGGCCTCCATCTACCCGGAAGCGACGGATACACCGCGGCTCTTTCCATAGGAAAATACCTGATTTCTTAAAAAGCCCCCACGCTGAGCACCACGTCAAGACGGGATGGAAGTGGATACGCCACTTACGCGCGTCAACCCCGCAGGGAAAACTACCGAAAATCACAGTAGGACCGCCTGGTGATCTAGCACACCTTCTGCTAGGCCTGCAGGCTAGTACCCGGGACTTATTAGGCAACGCTCTACCCCCTCCGAGCGGCCGTAGTCTGGTCGGAGGTACCCAATTCCCTGTGGGTGTCGGGAAGACATTGTCCCCGAGTCCAACCCAATCCGAACAACTCCTATTCAGGGAGGGGCTCGAATGTTAGGCCCAAGGTTCCTCTACTAACGTCAGAGGTACCACGAGTGCTAAGGATCTGCAGTGCTCGCACCATAGCAACGGAAGGGGACGTATCCCCTCCCCTACGGGATGACTTCAGGGATGGTTGAGCCCAGAGGTTCTACTCCCATTAGTCCTGAACCCGTAGGAACTGGACCCGGGCGTCCTTCAACCAGGGAGTTATCCGAGCTGTCCCAAAGGGCGCTCGGCGTCCTCCGTGGGACTTTCCATAGGGCAAGACCTAGAGACTAACTAGCCCCCCCCCCCATTTGGTCCTATGGACTCAAGACGGGATGGAAGTGGATACGCCATTTACGCGCGCCAACACCAAAGGTGAAGACTACCGATATGACCTCGGTGGGGCCGCCTGGTGATCTAGCACACCTTCTACTAGCTTTGCAGCCTAGTACCCGGGAGAATTAATGGCTTCCTTCAACCCCGTCCGAAGATGTACCCGATCCCCACGGGTATCGGGAACACACTGCCCCCTCGAGTGCAACCCATTCCGAACAACTCCCATTCAGGGAAGTGCTCGAATGTTAGGCCCGAGGTTCCTCTACTAACGTCAGAGGTACCACGAGTGCTAAGAGTCCGCAGCGCCCGCACTTTGGCAGCTGAAGGGGACGGATCGCCTCCCCTACGGGAGACTTCAGGGATAAGTTCGCACAGCTCGCGAACTGTCACATGCAGATCTTCAAGCATTTCTTGCTCCACTTTTGCAATTGTTTCAGCTGAGACCGAATGCGGTTCGCAGTGGACATCTGTACGTCCGTCTTTGAACTCTCTGACTCACTTTCGCACGTTTTTGAGGTCCGTACACTGTGGCCCATAGAATTCGCATAACTGACGATGAATCTCAGTGGGAGTGGTGTCCTTGGCACTCAAGAAACGGATCACTGCATTCTACTGGCACTTGACGGCGGAAATGTTAGGAAGCTCTAACGCAAACGGCTGCCCAGCCATGACTAATGCTTCCAACGAGTTCGTTGTGGTTGGGATTTCAAGGAGTGAAGCCAAGGTACGCGCCAGTGTTGCCGTATTTCGCGTAATAGCGTTCCTCACAGCTCCAGCGCCTTGGATACCTTATGTTACGTACACGCCTCATACAAGGATGTATTTCTGAAAATGTCTAAATAGAAGCATAAGAGCTTTAAAAAATATCTCATAAAAATTATATATACAGTTTTCGTTCCTACAAAAGTTATTACAAATGTTAAATGTAACTTTTTTCGTTCAACATGGTGCCACTTTCAAGAATAAAACGCCAGAAGAAATAGCAGTCCACCTGCTGTGCGATCGACAACATATCACTGGATAGTGACAGCTGTGCCTTTCTTTTGTCTTACATGTGAAGTTTTGACATATCAACTTCACAGGCCATCTAAATTTTCATACTTGTATTAACTGGAATATTTACTCACGTTTTCAAGGCCTTACAAAATAAAACAGCAGCGCGGACCGTAATGTCACACAATTTCGAATTGTATTAATTAAATTGTGATAGTACCAAACTAGTGTTAATACTTCTTCTTTGCATTACATTTATCCCTTTTCTTTTATTCACCTTCTGTCGCTTTCCTAATAGTATCA
This sequence comes from Mantis religiosa, assembly GCA_030765055.1. Classification (NCBI taxonomy): domain Eukaryota; kingdom Metazoa; phylum Arthropoda; class Insecta; order Mantodea; family Mantidae; genus Mantis; species Mantis religiosa. Next base: position 265,566,611 of record CM060947.1, on the reverse strand, counting down.
ATTAACTGGTTAGTGGGAATACACCAATTTATGTTACTTAAACTGTCTTTCATAATTTACGGTATAACTATTTCTTTAACTGTAGTACGTATTTTGTTTCACATTCTTATCCATGTATATCCTTCAATTCTTTGAAATTATTACGATTTTACTATCTTTGAAAACAATTTAAGTTTTAACAATATTCTTTTCTTAAGCTAATATTGTTATTCCTTTTAACCTAGTACTCCAACATTAAGTCACAAGGAATTTTGAATTAAATGATGTTCAAATGACTACAGAGTACATAGAGCTTAGAGTTACCAGACATTCATCTTTCAGGATAAGAGAAAACCTCCAACGTTAAGTCATATCGGACGATGAATGAAATGATGTTCAAATGAGTACAGAGTACATAGAGCTTAGAGCTACCAGACATTCATATTTCAGGATAAAAGAAAACCTCCAACGTTAAGTCATATCAGACGATGAATGAAATGATGTTCAAATGACTACAGAGTACATAGAGCTTAGAGTTACCAGACATTCATCTTTCAGGATAAGAGAAAACTTCCAACGTTAAGTCATATCGGGCGATGAAAGAAATGATGTTCAAATAAGTACAGGGTACATAGAGCTTAGAGTTACCAGACATTCATCTTTCAGGATAAGAGAAAACCTCCAACGTTAAGTCATATCGGACGATGAAAGAAATGATGTTCAAAAGAGTACAGGGTAGATAGAGCTTAGAGTTACCAGACATTCATCTTTCAGGATAAGAGAAAACATCCAACGTTAAGTCATATCGGACGATGAAAGAAATGATGTTCAAATGAGTACAGGGTACATAGAGCTTAGAGATACCAGACATTCATCTTTCAGGATAAGGGAAAACCTCAAGTGTTAAGTCATAATGGACGATGAATTAAATGATGTTCAAATGAGTACAGGGTAGATAGAGCTTAGAGTTACCAGACATTCATCTTTCAGTAATTATACGAGAAAATCCTCAACGTTAAGTCATAACGGACGATGAATGAAATTATGTTTAAATGAATACAGGGTACATAGAGCTTAGAGTTAGCTGAAATTTATAATTCATGATAAGAGAAAACCTGCAACGATCGGACGATGAATGAAATGATGTTCTAATGATTACAAGGTACATAGATCTGAGTTCGCAGACATTCATTTTCCAGGATAAGAGAAAATCTCAAGATAAATCATATCGGAACGATGAATGTAATGATGCTGAAATGAGTCCAGGGAATAAAGAGTTTAGAGTTAGCTGACATTTCTCTTTCAGGATAAGGGAAAACGCCGCAAGGATACCTTATCCGGATGCTTCAGCCTGTCTGAGACGCGAACCGCAGATCACTTTATCGTTAGGCGGACACGCTACCGCCGCGCCCTATGAAGCTGGACAGCAATTGGTGTACACTTTTCTCGAAATTTAAGTTCCCTTATATTTTATTTCCGCCGTATACATGACAGTGAAATGCCGTGGTTTAGCACTTTTAATTAGCATACCCCACATTTAAGATACATTTGTTGATGAGTGCCAGTGTTATTGCCTGGGCGTGGATTTGTGAACATCATAATTCAAAAAGTAAAAAGTGGATTACATATCAAAGTTGGTATTAGATGCTGCACGGTCCAAGCATAGATACGATGATCCACCTACACAAGAAAATAGTGTCTATAATGTTGAATTTCTCAAAACTGACTAATAATTTTGTTTAAAGTGCTATGTAATTACTATTATTTGTATTAAAAATGGAACCTAGATCTAACAATTCGTTTAGAAACTCTTCCGTGTGATAGAAGTTTAGCGTGAGTGGTAAACCAGAACAGTTTTAAACTGTTAATGCACTAAAGATTTATATATTCTTCAAGCTACAATTTATCAGTTTATATGAAGTACTTTTTTGGGTCTATACTTGCCTATACTTTTGTCAAATGGGAAGTCGTTATTCAACTTTTTATCTCCTGTCTGTACAAAGAAAACTGACTGTCGAAGTGATAGTTACCCGCTGTTAAAATATTTGACTATCGCTTATAGTCCATTAGATGAAGTTTATCATAAAGTATATAGTTTTTGTACAATAATATAGAAAGTGGTGTGAGTGTAACATATAGTAAGCTTTATTTCTAATATCAACAGATCTGTTTCTCATCATTTTACAAGAATTATCCACTCTGCATCTAATCTATTTACTTCTAAATGTTTACATCAGTTTACACTTGCAAATAAATGAAATACCTTCCAGGTCAGTGTATAATCATATCATGGATGGTTAATGAGGTTTGAAATGCATCGCTGTAAAGGCAGTGCCATCAAGACGGATTGCTTGTAGTCGTGGATGTTTACAGTTGGTCATGGAGCCAATATTGCAATTGCTTGTTTGTGTATTGACTCAAGAAAACAGCCACCAGTGTTCCGTGATATTGAATGGTACAATCAATTTCACGTTCATCTTGTCCTGCGTACATACAGAACATCTCACATGACTTGCTCTGTCTTCATTTTAGTGGAAAGATGTCGCTGTAGTAACGTATACCTGAATTCCTCCTCGAATGTCTTCTGAATGAGTTTTGCACAACTGGAAAATGGTAAGATTTGTATGAAATCTTAATAAACAAAAGACGCAGATCAATTTAAAGCACAAATTTCTTCTGATCTACATGGAATATTAAAATATTAGTGATAACATGCCTGCATTTGGCGCTATCAGCGGTAAATCATTTAAGTTGATAACAATGAAAAATCTGAGCATCTAATGCTTCTTAGCTGTGAGTTTGATGACAATATTATTTAATAAGACATTCTAGTAAGTTTAATTGTAGGCTGTTATCTTTAATGCTCTAAATGTGTTTAGTAAATACTAACAAAGATACTTTATTAAAATTCTGACTGTAGGAGGCTCCTTCAATAAATAAGCTCTCACTTTGAGTGTCCTGGTCGCCGACTCGGCAGCTGCACGACTCGACCGCCGCAGCGCCCAGCATGGGCCGAAAGAAGGACGCCGCCGTTTCTCGCCAAATAGCTGCCCGGCCACCAGAGCATCAATTGCCGTCAGATGCGCCCTTAGCTCTCGGGCCTCATCGCCGCACCTTACTGCAGAGCACGCTGCGCAGGCGCCGCTGGGAGGTTCTGGCCAGCCCCCCAGATCTCTGACATTGCTTTGCCTAGCACATCCAGCGCAACCTCGGCACCGGTCCATGCATCGCCGCACTCTGTGCTTGCCAACTCTCGTGGCACACAGACTTTGCCATGGACAGCTTACGATGAGGTACACAACAGACCGACCTACGCCACAGCCACCGCAACACAACTACCTCACCACACCGAATCAGTAATACTGGTTATGCAACGGCCACACCACACAGCGCAGTCATCAGAGAAGCACCCAGGGACCTATGCTGCCGCTACATCCTCGCCACCACACAACATAGATGGCTCTCCGCAACCAAAGCCACTAGGATCATCTCCGGCGGCCGCCCAACATCACTCGTCCACCTGCAGTTCGCTGATCTAGCTGACCTCAACGCAGCCTTGAGGACGGGCCTGCCCTTATTAGGGCGGCGTCTCAAAATCGAGGCTAGCAATTATGAGCGTAAGACACCCTGTCGGCGATGCTGCAATTACGGACACGATACCTCGGCCTGCGACGCACCACCCCGATGCCACTACTGTAGCGCACCCTCGCTGACGTCAGAGTGCATCAGTCGCAACATACGCCGCCGCCAGTGGTATTGCGCCACCTGCAAAGGCTTCGCCCACTACACAGGGCAGTCGCCATGCCCTTACTACCCTCGCCAGACACACAGCCTGTATGGAGGCATCACCGCTGCTGCAGCAGCACAACAGGCAGCTGAACCACCACCAGAAGCAGCAGTCTCAACTACAGCCACCACCACCGCCACCGGGTCACATGAACTCCAAGCTGCCCTCGAGAGCCTCTGATCCGAAGTCCACAGCGTTACTACCCGACTCACAGCCATGGAGGGCATTCTCGCCACCACCACTACCACCGCGAGCTCTCTGCCTTCGCGAGAAGAACTCCATAACATCCACTCCAGCAGCCTCCAAGATCTCTGCACCCAAGTATGTACCGCCAACCAATGCCTGACTAGCCTCGAGAATGCTCTCTCCTCTGCCAGTACTCTCCAAAGCAACTTCACTGCAGCCATCCACCAGCTAGAAGGCCACATAGAGCACCCCGAGCACTTCATAACCGACACCACGAAAAAGCTTACCACGCTGGAGGAGACACTCAAGACTACCACAGACACCGTCTCAAGACATTCAACAGACTAAATCTCCACCGTTGACCTAAGACTGATATCACTACAAGACCTCATCAACCTACAACACCACGACTCACTGCAGAAACTTAAGACACTCGCTCAAAAACAGACAGAAATCCAAGTCGCGGTGGCAACACTTACCCTCGACCCTGAGGACCTACGCCGCTACTTCGTCCAGCTCCTCGCAAGCATCGACAAACCTACAGGCATGCATACTCCAACCAACTGACGACATATACCGGACAACGCGCCACCGGCGCCGCTAAGCAACCCATCCCCAAACTCAAGCATCCAAGATGCACAGTGACAAAAAATAAAGACTCTTGAACCTCTACCATGTTCTTTGAAACGCCGGCGATCGGGGTCTCCGGTCATGGCTGGACCCCCGGACACTGTCTTCCCTGAGTTGCATGTGCCCCTGAGGCACCTGTGCCCTTACTACCGATACTACCGGGGGTGCTTCCGCGGGAACCCAACACCCTTATCCTTCCGACTCCTTTCCCACGTCACTCGCCCTTAGAAAAAAAGAAAAGAAAGCTGCTTGTGGTGGAAAGGTCAATCCTTCCTCTGGCAGTGCTGTGATTGCCAGTCATGCAGAGTCAATCAGTTGGGAGTTAGAGCCCGATACGTGAGGTCATGTTTACTGCGCCCACCATGGAACAGAAGTTGCAGCAACGCGCATCAATAAAGTTTTGTGTTCTGTTAGACAAAGCTCTTACAGAAACTTTGAAATGGTGCAGCAAGCATATAAGGACCAAGCTTTGGGCAAAACACAAGTCTTTAAGTGGTATAAACGTTTCAAAGGGTGTCATGAAGACCTTCAAGATTTTCCGCGTCCTGGAAGACCCTTAACAGCAAAAACCAAAGTCAATATTAATATAACTGACACAATTGTGCGAGAAGGTCATCGCTCGTAAGTTGTAGATACAGGCTGTTACAAAAAGGTATGGCCAAACATTCCTAACACACAAAGAAAGAAAATATGTTATGCGCACATGTGTCCGGAAACGCTTAATTTCCATGTTAGAGCTCATTTTATTAATTCTCTTCAAATCACATTAATCATGGAATGGAAACACACGACAACAGAGCGTACCAGGGTGACTTCAAACACTTTATTACAGGAAATGTTCAAAATGTCCTCCGTTAGCGAGGTTACATGCATCCATCCTCCGTCGCATGGAAGCCCTGATGCGCTGATGCAACCCTGGAGAATGGCGTATTGTATCACAGCCGTCCACAATACGAGCACGAAGAGTCTCTACATTTGGTATCTGGGTTGTGTAGTCAAGAGCTTTCAAATGCCCCCATAAATGAAAATCAAGAGGGTTGAGGTCAGGAGAGCGTGGAGGCCATGGAATTGGTCCGCCTCTACCAATCTATTGGTCACCGAATCTGTTGTTGAGAAGCGTACGAACACTTCGACTGAAATGTGCAGGAGCTCCATCGTGCATGAACCACAATGGGGTATTTTGACAATTGTCTGCACGGATGATTTCAATTTACATTTTAAGAGAAATACTAAAATGAGCTCTAACATGGAAATTTAGCGTTTCCGGTCACATGTCCACATAACATATTTTCTTTCTTTGTGTCTGAGGAATGTTTCCTGAACGTTTGGCCCTACCTTTTTGTAACATCCTGTATAGTGCATTTGTCTGTTGGAAATGTGGACGACATAATTCACAATGATCATGGCTCTCAAAAAGTTGCATCGAAATGGGTACCATATGTGGTGAAGGACGAACAGTTACCTGTGGAGGCTTCCAACTACACTGCGGAGGTTCTGGTCATTCGTGACACTTTGCTATATGAGACTTCTCGGGGCTGCCCCACACTGCTGGTTTTAATCGATGCGCAGAGTGTGCTGGAGAGACTCTCATCTCCCCTCTGGACGAGAGATATGCACTGTTATCTTTACGAGATACTGACGTTGATGAACAACGCTACCATAGCCGGACAGTTGAGTACTACTCCCATTAGTCTTGAACCCGTAGGAACAAGACCCGGGCCTCTTTCAACCAAGGAGTTATCCGAGCTGTCCCAAAGGGCGCTCGGCGTCCTCCGTTGGGCTTTCCATAGAACAAGACCTGGGTGACTAACAAGCCCCACACCATCTGGTCCAAGGACACAAGACGGGATGGAAGTGGATACGTCACGCGCCAACACCAAAGGTGAAGGCTACCGATATGACCTCGGTGGGGCCGCCTGGCGATCTAGCACACGTTCTACTATCTTTGCAGGCTAGTACCCGGGAGAATTAATGGCTTCCCTCAACCCCGTCCTTAGACGTACCCGATTCCCACGTGTATCAGGAACCACTGCCCCCTCGAGACCATTCCAATCCGAACAAGTCCCGAAGGAGGGGCTCAGATGTTCGGCCCGAGGTTCCTCTAGTAACGTCAGAGGTACCACGAATACTAAGGGTCCGCAGCGCCCGCACCACGGCAGCTGAAGGGGATGGATCCCCTCTTCTACAGGAACCACCATAGCCGGTCATCAAATTCACTTCCGTTGGATCAGAGGGCATGTCGGAATTCGATACAATGAAGTCACCGATCGCCTGGCAAAAGAGGGACTCACCCAAGGCACCTTTCAAGGCATCCAACTGCCCTACACGGATTTCTTCCCGGTCCTTCATCGTGACGCCTATTGTCGCTGGAATGACGCCTGGATTCGTTCGCAGTCCATCAAAGGCAAACACTACGCCGCCGTTCAGACGCATCTATCCACGATCCCTTGGTTCTCCAGCTTCAGGATCGCACGTCGATATCTCACCTTCATCATTAGAATGCGACTTGGACATGGATGTTACCGCGCGCATCTACACCGACTACGTCTCATCGATTCTCCTGTATGTCCTGATGACCCAGGCGAAACCGCTGACGTCAATCATCTCCTGTTCAGTTGCTCTCGCTACCAAGCCCACCGTTCTTCCTTCCTCCGCCGCTTATTTCAGCAGTCTGTTCCTTTTCCCGCTAGCGTCAACACCATATTACAGTTATGCCACAAACCTGTATACCAAGCTCTTCTGCAATTTCTTCAAGATAGTGATCTACATTCTAGTCTCCTCCCATCCTCTTAATTTTACTTTCATTATTTTTCTTATTTTTCCCTTCGATGGCCATATGGGATTTTACCGATGGTCCCACCCAAAAAAAAAAAGACGAACAGAAGGCTCACCGCGTCATGACGTGTCACGAATGGCTCGAAAGATTACGACGGGAGCCGGACTTTCTGAATAGGGTTATCACTTGTGACGAGAGTTGGTTCCACCATTACGACCCTTTAACAAAACAGGAGAGTTCGCAGTGGAAACATTCATCCAGCCCTAGGGCTAAGAGAGCAAAAGTTCAGAAAAGTGCAGCAAAGGTCATGCATCTCGTATTCTTTGACATACAGGACATTCTGTATGATCATGATGTAACTGCCGCTTACTATTGTGACGTAGTGAAGGGGCCACTAAAGAAAAAATCGCCGGAAAGTGACCAGATCTCGCAAGGAGAGGATGGATCTTGCATCAGGATAATGCCCGTGCTCATTAAGCTCGTGCACCTCAAGATGTCATAGGCCGCGCCGTGGGTCAGTGGTTAGACCGCTTGGCTCTCGCCAAGGCTGCCCGGGTTCGATCCCATGCGTCCACAAAGTGAGATTCGTGGTGGACAACACGGCGCTGGGGCGGGTATTCTCCGGGATCTCCGGTTTCCCCCGCCATCTCATTCCACCGATGCTCTATCTTCATCTCATGTATCATCAGTGTCATCGCCTGCGGTGCCGTATGTAGTAAAAGCGGGCGTTAAACACTACACATTTCATTTCAAGATGTCATCGCAGATCATGCCTCATCCACCTTATTCTCCGATCTCCCACCATGCAATGTTCACCTCTTCCCTAAAGTGAAACTGGAGCTTCGTAGTCGCCATTTTCCAAGTGATAAGGAGTTGAGCAATATTGTCATGGATATCCTGAACAGACTGTCCAACAATGGGTTCAATGAGTGCATCCAACAATTGGTAAATCGTTGGAATAATTATATTTAATCCATTAAGGATGGAGGCGGCCAAGGTAACAGCTATCCCGACGTCCAGAACGAGGAGTGTCGGCTACATCGTAGACAGAAGACCAGCCGAGGGACGCCGGCGAAGACCTAGTGGCCTGTGTTGGGGATGTGGACAGCCGGGACACCTAAAGAGAGATTGCCGACACCAGAAAGGGCAGCCCGAAGAACGAGTAAGGCCCGGTGTGGCGAGGAGCACGTCGGCACAGTCCACACCATCTCCTCGAATGACACTGCGAGCCGTCAGCCGACGGATGGATGACAGCCTCATCGCGGACGGCTGGGTAAGAGGAAAGCCGTGCCGCGTGCTGGTGGACAGCAGGGCGACCGTGACAATCATCAGACCTGTCGTGGCGAAGGGTTTGCCGACAAGGAAGCCGAGCCGACCATACCAGCTTGTTACGGCATCGGGCGACACTTTGCTTGTGGGGAAGGAGTACCGTACGTCTGTGTGTGTTCATCACGAAAGTGGCTGAGGAGGTGATGCTGGTATTGGATGCCCTCAGGAGCCACGAGGCGACGGTAGACGTCGGCAAGAAGGTCCAGAATGTCCCGAACGTCAGAACTCCCTATAGAACCGGTCGGCAGAAGGGCCAGAGGGGAAGCATTGACGCCACGGCTACCCATTTGTCTCGTGTCACTAATTGAAGGGATGATTAGGGAAACGGCGGGAGCCCTGTACCGTCTCTTTCCCCTCCCACCAGACGTCTCGAAACCTCGAGATAATTGTACGTGCCGCGTAGTTTCCAGAAACGGCGATCCTCCCTATATAAGGCCTGTAGTTGGCGAGTCAGTCAGTGCTATGGAGGTTGCCCTACCAGGAAGGCGGTTATTGCCTCTAGGAGACCAGCTCCAGGGCCAATATCCCAGAACACCCGTTCTCAGCCAGTAGCGGAGAGGGCAACCTCTTCCATAGCACCACGGCAACAATTGCCTAGCTCCAATAGTGCCCCATCCTTTGCTGAGGTGGTGCGCAAACCAGCCGGTGGCTCGACGACATTGCGGGGCAAGACACAACCCCCCAAGGATACACACACCCGCACAGCCAAACACAAAAAACAACACAAAGCTCCAGCCCCACCTAGAGCCACTCCCAGAAGGGAGGAGGGTCGTGAGGCGGCCAAAAGGGCGGACTCGGATTCCGAGTCTGGGAGCGGGTCTGGTGAACCCAAGCCTGCTCGACAGATTAGGGACGAGAAAGCAAAAGGTAGGCCAGCCCCAAGACACTCCTCACCTTCGAAGTCCCAAACTTCACACACTACTCCCTCCTCCTCACCACGGTCGGAGTTGCTGACGTGGCTGTATCAGCTGTTACAGTCCCACGGTGAGCGACTTTGTGAACTGCTGGTGCGGTATACCTCCACTACAGACCCCGCAACCCGCATGGTGACAGCCATGGAGGGGCTTGCCCTTCTGACCTCCTTTACCGACCCGGCCCAGAATGGCAGCACGAACTAGGTCTAGTACCTCGTTCAGGTTCGCGTTCTGGAACGCGGCTGGAGTGGCGGTTCAACGGGACGATCTCCTACAATTTGCAAGATCCAATGTTTTGGACCTCATCTTGGTGTCGGAAACCCATCTCCGCCCCCAGATCCCCTTCCATCTCTCGGGGTATCACTGTCTCCGAACGGATCGTGCTGGTCGCCGAGGAGGTGGCACAGCGATCCTGGTGAGGAGAAGTGTGGTCCATCGAGCTGTCCAGCTTCCGCAACTCCAGACACTAGAAGCCACGGCAGCCTGCGTGAACCTTGGCGGTTCTGAAGTCCTGGTAGTATCAGCCTACCATCCTCCCCGCTCACAGTTCGTAGCCAATGACTACCAATCCATTCTTTCCTTACATCCTAATGTCATTATGGCCGGGGACTTCAATGCCAAACATCAGCGTTTGCATCATGGTCCCCGAGCGGATAGGAGAGGCAGTGACATTATCCGCATGGTAGATGCGGACCCTCACCTTCGAGTTGAGGGCCCATGGCAACCCACTCATTCCCCGCGTGGTCGGGGTCGCCCATCTCATATCGACTTCGCTATCATCAAACGCTTTCCATTTCATTTCTCACTCACTTCGCTTAACGCATTACATTCAGATCACAACCCAGTACTTGCTGAGGTTAATACACGGATTGCCAATCATGACGTCTCGGTTCAAAACCGGGATGTGGACTGGGATTGCGTCAAAGTCTGCCTGAATGACTGCATTCCTCCCAACCCCAACATAACCGACATTCCCTCCCTTGAGGCTGCGGTCTCGTCCTTCACCTCAGTCGTGAAGCGAACGGTCCGCAACCTTACAGTTATCACCCCAGCCCCCCTTCATCCGGATGTTCTTCCCCTAGACATCCTACTTCTCATTCTCCGTTCATGGGCAGCAAGGCGGCTCTACCAGAGACACCGCACGCCTCATAATCGAGGGCTTCATCGGCGACTGCGCCGAGAAGTTCGTGCCCGCCTCCGTGAGCACAGAGTACGCGCGTGGGAGGACACGATGTCTCGTATGAACCTCGAGGACGGAGACGTGTGGAGGGTCATTAAAAGACTTCGGAACCGCCAAGGGACACCAAACTCCCCACTCCAGGGTACCCAAGGCCTGTCCTACGAACCACAGGCCAAGGCTACGGTGTTCGCCGACTACCTTGAGAGGACCATGAGGCCTAGATAAGACCCCCAGGACCCTGCCTTCTCTGACCGCGTTAGGCAGGAGGTTCGTCGATACTTTCGGCGACCCCCGGCTCAGGCGGACAGACTCCCAGTTATAAGGCCCAGTGAGCTTCAGGGCGTACTCCGGCGCCTCAAACCAAAAAAGGCAGCGGGACCTGATGGCATAACGCCACTCATGCTCCGCCACCTTCCTTTCAGGGCCGTGTTATTTCTTACCAAAGTCTTCAATATGTGTCTCTCTCTGTGTCACTTTCCACGTAGTTGGAAAGAGGCTCGGGTGATATGTATCTTGAAGCCAGGGAAAGACCCGGTTAATCCTGCCAACTACCGCTCCATTAGCCTCCTTTCTGTTCTCTCGAAGGTTTTCGAGAGACTTTTCTTAGCCCGCATGTCCCCCCTTCTGGGTGGCATACAAGCTATGCCTCCTCACCAGTTTGGCTTTCGTCCTGGGCATTCTACGTCACAGCAGTTGCTGCGCGTGGTGGAGGCTGAAGCCCTGGGTTTCCAGGACAAGGCATTCACCTCGGCGGTTTCTCTGGACGTGGAAAAGGCTTTCTCTACGACCTGGCACGCGGGTCTTCTGTACAAATTCATCCAACTGGAGCTACCCACTCAAGTCATACACCTTCTTCACTCTTTCCTAAAGCAAAGATTCTTCACTGTCACAGTGGCGGGAAAAACATCTACACGAAGGGCTATCCGCGGCGGAGTCCCCGAAGGTTCTGTGTTATCCCTGATGCTGTACAGCGTCTATGTGACTGACCTTCCCACTGAACAGCACGTCAACATAGCACAATATGCTGACGACGTGCTGCTATTCTCAACAAATAGACACCCACGCAGAACCTTCAACCCCATCCAACGTTACCTAATCCTCCTCCAGGAATGGTGCACGCTTTGGCGATTGTCCATTAATACGGAGAAAAGCCAAGCGATATTGTTCACCAAGCGCCGCTTTCCCGCCAATTTCCCCCAATTTACCTACTTCGGGCAAGGGATCAGGTGGGAGAATTCAATCAAGTACTTGGGAGTCAAGCTGGACAAGGGCCTAACTTTTCGGGAGCACATCCAGGAGCAAGGTCATCGGTCGTGTGGTGCCGTGGCATCACTATACCCTGTGCTTCGGTCTGCGATGTCTGTTTCCCTAAAGTTGCGCCTCTTTATGGCTCTGGTCCTCCCTATCATGCTCTATGCGTGCGAAGTCTGGGGTATGGCCGCAGGCTCACATCTAATTCTGCTCCAACGTGCACAGAATAAATGTCTTCGGATTATTTATTCTGTTTGCACAAGGTTCCCCGTGATATTACTTCACGAGGCTTCATGCCTCCGATATGTCGAGGATGAAATTAGGCACCGGGCGGTTAAATTCTTCGAGGGTTTGCCCCAACATCAGAGCGCCCTCGTCAGATCCCTTGGGGATTATGTTCCTCGTGAGCGTCGCTTAAAGCGATACCGGTTACCCCGCATGTCTTGCGGTCACTACCGGTATCCACATGATCTCCATTCCAGCCTAAATTAAATTTCAGCTAATCGAAAATTTTTATTATGGAATACTCAAAATTATACATACCTTCTTCCTAGTTTACTAACTAACCCACCAGCGGTGCACGCTGTCCGTAGCACCCGGTTCATCATTCCCTGAGGAGCAAAAAGCTACCTCCCTACACTAACCCTACCGAATCTACACCCGTCATTCTGCAACATCCACATCCCGCCACTACGTGGTTAAGCTCTTCCCAGAGCAGGTACACGATTTGACCACCCTTCTGGCTGTTCCAAACAGCCCGCCAGCATGGAGTTGAGTTGAGTTGAGTCAGTCAGTTCTTGGCGAGCAGCGGTGAGGCGCGCCCAGTGAAATAACGGACTGCGTACGTGCATCGTAGGAGTCTACGTAATTGTGAGTGTAGAGTGGACCTGTGACAGACAAACTGGTGAATTGTAATTGCGTGCATTACGTAATTCTGTGTAATCGGCAAGTGTTCCGAGTTGTGCAATTAGAATTTTTATTTCAGGAACCCACAAAGTCACAGTATTAATTAAAAATTAGTTTGGTTATTTATTGTAGGATCCTCGTACGAGGTAAAATTCTGGCTCTACAATGTCATACAGAACTATTGGAAACTTGCGGAAGACAGACTTTCCCATATTGTACCATTAAATACCTTCTTAGAAACGTTAAACAAGCTAAGAGCGGGATAAAACAAACATACAGATAAGATTTTTATATTTAATCATTTAAATAAAAATTGTAATATTTAATACACTACGAAAGCACTATAATATCGCACCCATGTGTTATCCATAAGAACATAAATGGCTGGCCCCGTAGCTCAGCCGGTAGAGCACCTGCCAGTCATGCTAGGGATCCTGAGTTCGATTCTCGGCAGTGGGGTTGGGGATTTTTCTCCGACCAAGATAATTCCCCATCTTCCGCAGAGTCTGGAAGTATGAATGTGTGTGAATGTGTGCGTGATGTAATGATTAAAAGCAAAAGATAACGGGCTAAAACCTTCAGTATGTTCCAAAGGAGAACGGCCGCCGATATGACCAATGCAGTTAAAGACGGGGTATAAATGTGTACCTGATCTAATGATTAAAACCTAACGAATACGAGTTAACACCTTCAATATGTTCCAAAGGAGAACGGCCGCCGATATGATCATTGTAGTTAAAGGAGGGGTATAAATGTTTACGTGATCTAATGATTAAAACTCAACGAATACGAGTTAACACCTTCAATATGTTCCAAAGGAGAACGGCCGCCGATATGACCAATGCAGTTAAAGGCGGGGTATAAATGTGTACGTGATCTAATGATTAAAACTCAACGAATACGAGTTAACACCTTCGATATGTTCCAAAGGAGAACGGCCGCCGATATGACCATTGCAGTTAAAGGAGGGGTATAAATGTTTACGTGATCTAATGATTAAAGCCCAACGAATACGAGTTAACACCTTCGATATGTTCCAAAGGAGAACGGCCGCCGATATGACCATTGTAGTTAAAGGCGGGGTATAAATGTGTACGTGATCTAATGATTAAAACTCAACGAATACGAGTTAACACCTTCGATATGTTCCAAAGGAGAACGGCCGCCGATATGACCATTGCAGTTAAAGGAGGGGTATAAATGTTTACGTGATCTAATGATTAAAACTCAACGAATACGAGTTAACACCTTCAATATGTTCCAAAGGAGAACGGCCGCCGATATGACCAATGAAGTTAAAGGCGGGGTATAAATGTGTACGTGATCTAATGATTAAAACTCAACGAATACGAGTTAACACCTTCGATATGTTCCAAAGGAGAACGGCCGCCGATATGACCATTGCAGTTAAAGGAGGGGTATAAATGTTTACGTGATCTTATGATTAAAGCCCAACGAATACGAGTTAACACCTTCGATATGTTCCAAAGGAGAACGGCCGCCGATATGACCATTGTAGTTAAAGGCGGGGTATAAATGTGTACGTGATCTAATGATTAAAACTCAACGAATACGAGTTAACACCTTCGATATGTTCCAAAGGAGAACGGCCGCCGATATGACCATTGCAGTTAAAGGAGGGGTATAAATGTTTACGTGATCTAATGATTAAAACTCAACGAATACGAGTTAACACCTTCAATATGTTCCAAAGGAGAACGGCCGCCGATATGACCAATGAAGTTAAAGGCGGGGTATAAATGTGTACGTGATCTAATGATTAAACTCAACGAATACGAGTTAACACCTTCGACATGTTCAAAGGAGAACGGCCGCCGATATGACCATTGCAGTTAAAGGAGGGGTATAAATGTTTACGTGATCTAATGATTAAAGCACAACGAATACGAGTTAAAACCTTCGATATGTTCCAAAGGAGAACGGCCGCCGATATGACCATTGTAGTTAAAGGCGGGGTATAAATGTGTACGTGATCTAATGATTAAAACCTAACGAATACGAGTTAACACCTTCAATATGTTCCAAAGGAAGAACGGCCGCCGATATGACCATTGTAGTTAAAGGAGGGGTATAATGTTTACGTGATCTAATGATTAAAACTCAACGAATACGAGTTAACACCTCAATATGTTCCAAAGGAGAACGGCCGCCCGATATGACCAATGCAGTTAAAGGCGGGGTATAAATGTGTACGTGATCTAATGATTAAACTCAACGAATACGAGTTAACACCTTCGATATGTTCCAAAGCAGAAACGGCCGCCGATATGACCATTGCAGTTAAAGGAGGGGTATAAATGTTACGTGATCTAATGATTAAAGCACAACGAATACGAGTTAAAACCTTCGATATGTTCCAAAGGAGAACGGCCGCCGATATGACCATTGTAGTTAAAGGCGGGGTATAAATGTGTACGTGATCTAATGATTAAACTCAACGAATACGAGTTAACACCTTCGATGATATGTTCCAAAGGAGAACGGCCGCCGATATGACCATTGCAGTTAAAGGAGGGGTATAAATGTTTACGTGATCTAATGATTAAAGCACAACGAATACGAGTTAAAACCTTCGATATGTTCCATAGGAGAACGGCCGCCGATATGACCATTTCAGTTAAAGGCGATATATAAATGTGTACGTGATCTAATGATTAAAACCAAACGAATACGAGTTAAAACCTTCGATATGTTCCAAAGGAGAACGACCGCCGATATGACCATTGTAGTTAAAGGAGGGGTATAAATGTGTACCTGACCTAATGATTAAAACCCAACGAATACGAGTTAAAACCTTCGATATGTTCCAAAGGAGAACGGCCGCCGATATAACCGTTGCAGTTAAAGGAGGGGTATAAATGTGTACGTGATCTAATGATTAAAACCCAACGAATACGAGTTAACACCTTCAATATGTTCCAAAGGAGAACGACCGCCGATATGACAATAGCATTTAAAGGCGGGGTATAAATGGAACAAGGGAAAAAAAGAAGGTAAATAAACTTATTTTCTACAGTGATGACATGTGCACTTCATAATTTCCGCCGTTAACGTGTTTATTAATTTGCTTCTTTAAGAATTGCCTGGTTATATTTTCTCCAAGGTCTTTGTTATTTAGGGAAACGGGTTATAACAATTAGTTAATTAAAAGTACGTTTGAG